>JADGIL010018677.1:0-19036 GCA_020352625.1 Cactoblastis cactorum
TACACATAATTGTCTTTCTAGAATATTTAGACATTTATTAGGGTTGACCGGAACTTGTTACGATTTTTTGTCGATTTCGTTGAGACTCGTTAGGGTTCCCTATCAGTGTTCGTGGGTTTCCGGCGTTCATTTTATTTATTTAAACACTTTCGTAACACTATGTTCTTCTTGTCCATGATAGAAGTTTTAAAGTAACTAGAGGTTTAATTTTTGTTTGATAATAAGACTGTATAGTTAAAAAACATTGAATGTAAAGTGTTATATAATAGATCTATTAATTAATATGGATTACAGATAATTTGTCCTACAAATCAAAACATATTATACCTTCCATAAGAGTACTTCTATAATACATATGTTTCAAATGTAAATTAGGCAATTTAGTTATATGTGAAAGATGTCTTTGTAAATTAGCGTTCCTATTCATAGAAAATTTAATGCTGGACATAATAAAGTCCCGGAGTAACTATTTTTGTAAAATACCTTCGTCAATTAGGTATATGTAAAGAATTTTAAACATATCACTTGGATTCAATGTGGCTTCTTTCTTTTTCAACGTTAGAGTACCTATCCGAGTATGAAAGTAATAAATTTTATTCAAGTTTTAACTCGTACATTTGTTCGTAACAGTTATTTTATTGCAATCGTTAATAATTACTACCTAATTGGTTTACTCGTGAAAATTATACGTTGTTGCTGGATAGATCGGTCAAAGCGGTATACAATCATTTAAAATTTTTAAGTAGTAATCAGATACTGATCAATATTACACACATCATAAATAATCTTTCTAAAAATTTTTTCACACTTATTAAAATGTTCATAAATGTTTTCATTCAATTGATTAAAATATATTCTATATAGTATCCAACTTGTTTTGTTTTCATATTTTAGAAATAATATTTATAGCAGATATATCATTTATTTTTTATTTTTTATGATGAAGTTATTTACTATTTTTGAACTAGTGATGTACATATAAGTGACGATTCGTGTTATAAATTATGAATTAGACATAAGGCATTTTGAAATTAACATTGTACAGAATATTAAATGAAAATCTATAGAATTAAAGTTTCCAAATATTGTGGCCGCGGTTGTTACTTGTTACCTATGGTTGTTGATGTGATTTCGACTGCTTTTATACAATATCTTTATATTTCCCTGTTGGTATCTTGTGCTTGTTAGTTATATTGTAAGGTAAACTTGTAGGTTACCTCAGGGAGGCATCATGGATCCTCTGAATTTTAGATGTTACAGTGTTTACTATCTAACTATCGATCGAATAACTAACGATCTACATAGACGCGTTCATTTTAATTTATTTAATAATTACGTTACTTTTTTTAGTAATATATTTTAATAGGACTCAATTTTTACAAGATAAACAATATTTTAATATTGTCAATGACTCCTCAAATTAGTTTTTTGAAAGAGAAGAAATAGAACATGCATCAAAAAGCATATTTGCGTCTATTACCTACGTAAGTGGACATTTAATGGACGCGTCTTTTTATAATTAACTAATTCCTGGATTATAGCAATTTTATTCAAAGATTCATTTTAAAAAATCTATTGCAAACATAAATTACAGAATATTGACGACTCTTAAACATAAGATGCAATGCTATGTAAAACCTACGACTTTTCGTACAATTAAGAACGTTGTTCACCTAATAAAGCGATCTCCTTAACTCACACCGTTATGTTTTAAAATCAAATATTAATTAATAATATTAAAGTCAAAGATAAAATAATTTCGATACACTAATTACAAAGTAAAAGTAAGTGGAATAGTCCACAAGTACCTACCACTGTACGGCTACCATGAGTTTTATAACAGATCACAATAAGTTACCACATCTCATTCTTAAGTAAAAAAATGTAGTTCTACCAGTGACCGCCAGTGGCGCTGAACATTTTTTCTATATATGTAAATTGTCGTCAAAGCGAGACGTGTGCATGTAACGTGATCTATCATCAAAACTCATGCTAGGTGTACTGAAGATGGGCTCTTTTGAATATACATATGACATGTCCATGTTCAACCACCGTCTGACGTAACCTAACGTGATTTCAAGTGAGAATAGTGTTGTCTGTAAGGTTTTTCTACGTCTTTTTCTATGACATTTAATGTTAGTGTTAAAATGTATGTTAGGTCCGAATATTTGTTAGTAAATAAGATTAATTGTACAATATAATCAAAGTTATTTGTATCTGCATACTCATATACCAGCCTTCCCACATATACATTTATTTTTAATTCATAAACTAATGAAATAGATTTTCACAGACACAATTGTTTTACCTATATTATTATTAAACTATTTGTAAGGTATTTGTATCTTTAATATAAATTATAAAGTATTTGGATGTTTCCACTTATAGCTTAATATGTGCACAATTTTAAAAAGTATTAACACTTCAAAAGGCTGTCGATCTATGTACTTATTTACGTAGATAAAATTTAGAAACTTTTCATTGGATAGAGTACATTCTTCTGTTAAAAAAAACGTCTTCCCTCTTATAATGTACGTATCTCTCATTTCCTTGTGTGTTGTATTGTTGTAAGTATAAAATAGACTAGATAGTTTAATATATATCCACGTTGAATATTATGAAACTTATGAAATACTACGCTTCGATTTTAAATCTCTTATGAATATCAATTAAGGATTTTTGAATACATGATTATGAATGTTGAATATCTCTTCTGAACTACCTCTTCACACAAATTCTAAATATAACCTATAGTATAAAGAAAAATTAAAAATCGTTGTTATCTAAATGTTGTAAAAAATTATCTTCATCGCTCAACGTTCTGATATAATTATTTTTTTATCATTAGTACGTACGTAGGTTATATTTAATTATGTTTGAATATTATTAGAATTTTTATTCTATATCTGTGTTATTTTTAATCTATAATCAGAAATCAATTATATTTTAGCATAGGTATGTAAAGTTCTATTAATATTTTCTTCTGACAGATAGATATTTATTTATTACTGTTTTTTAAAGATTAGCACTTTAACAATTTGACAGACATCGCGAGTGCAATCATATGATTGAAGATTTAAAAAAAAATGTTTTTTTTAAATAAGTATGTTTTCTAGACGATATATATTGGAAGAAGATGAAAGTGAAAAATGAATTTTAATTAAATTTTAATAACAAACTTATAAATATTAACATATTTTCGGGAAATACTTTTGTTTAACTTACCTGTGAAGGTAGCGATTTTACTTTGCAGTTCTTTTCTTATGCTATTTTTTATAGAGACTATATGAAGCAAGTGAAAAATATCTTTTGTAGATTTATTTATTTATTCCTTAAAATGACTCTGCAAAAGTACTTCTGTATAAAAAATCTCTTAGCCAGTAATTAAATACATTAAAAAAAGATAAAAATAACAAAAAAGAAAAATATAGTAAAAATATTAGCCACAGATATATTTTTTCGATTAAGGCATTAATTTGTATAGAAATTGTAGAAAAAGATTATATTTGTAATTTATATTAAGTAATACACAAAAATATTCTACTTTCTTTTTCACTTGATGTTATTAAGTAAAAAAGAAATAGAATATATTTGTCGAGCCGATTGTGAACATCGAGGAGAGTTTATTTTATTATCATATCGAATTCATAAACATAAGTAGTTATTGATGTTACACCACGTAATCCCATGTCATTTCTGAGATTTTACAACTACTTTTTCTTATTTACAACCATTCGGTAGGCTATCGTTTCATTACTTGTGTAATTTGTAACCAATAGTTGCCAAAAATTAGATGGCGGAATAATTTAATTACCCAACTGGTCTGAAAGAAGTAAGAAAGAGAAATAGGTAGACTACCTACTTGCCAGCACTACAAAAAAGTGTTAAATAAGTTATTTATTTTAATGTGTGAAACTTTTTTTTATAAATTATATACTGCAGTTTTGTTAATACACACAGGTAATTGTTTGCTATTATTATAATTTTTGTTTTTTGATAATTAAATAAAAGATAAAGGAATCTGAAAATTAGATAGCACGGCATGCTTACTAGTCAGTAAGGCGCTAATTGATTTTATTATAATTCATAAAAATGGCGCTTAAGTCCTGCGATTTTTACGTTCGGTACCTACATTCTGTATTTATTAATTCAATACTTTGATGTAATTACTTTTCTGATGAGTAATAAATATCTATAGATTGTTGATTGTGGGATGTCATTACACATATCTAGTATTTAGCTCAAACTGCTGTTGTTGACGTTTTAATCTCAAACATTTGTTGTTCCTTTCACAATAAAGTTGCCATCGTAAAGTTTTAACACGATTTTAATTTATCTCAATTCTGCCTCCTGATAAGATTTCTAATCAAAATCAAACACGTTCTTTAATATTTAACACATCAATTTACTAAGTGCTTAAATTAGATACCGACGCAGTCTTTATTTGTTTAGTGATACGTAATCAATTTGCCCTCTTTTTTTATAACATTATGTTTGAGATATTTTTATTTTAGTAGCATTTTTTTATCTATGCCACAAAAATGAGTTAGTATCATTAAAACCAATTATATTTAGGTAATTATTTCCCATTTGCAATTAATTATGAATTAAGAAATTACTTTGCGTAGTTTTAAAGATCTAAGCATAAATATGGACAGACAGCGAAAAGCGACTTTGTTTTATACTTTTTAGTGATTATAAAGTACAAAACGAGCAGTAGTCACCAAATGGCTGAAAAATACCTACTTATACATAAATACATCGTCATAATAAAGGTCGCTACACACTGACAGGCTTGT
The DNA here is from genome assembly GCA_020352625.1 of Cactoblastis cactorum. Taxonomy (NCBI): domain Eukaryota; kingdom Metazoa; phylum Arthropoda; class Insecta; order Lepidoptera; family Pyralidae; genus Cactoblastis; species Cactoblastis cactorum. The sequence goes on from JADGIL010018677.1 coordinate 4,800, forward strand.
TTTCAGTTTTCTCCGCCTCCGCTTCATTTAGAAGTTGTGCTCTTCCACAAATGCGCACGTTTGGCGTGTACGCAATAACAGCCACGCACACACCCGAGATAACCAGCCACAACCCCCCCATGTAGAACGTTAGGTCCCAGGAGCCTGTCAAGTCATACAGCATACCTGTGGAGATTTTATTTGATTAATATTTTAAATTACCCTTTGACCATCAGATTTGCAAATATAATGGAGAAAAAAACAGTCAATGAGTATAAATACAATACACTTTGAGCTGAAAGAATAAAGGCTTTACTTTCATGCTTATAACAGAATCTCGAGGCTGTCAAATACAAACAAGTTAATGAGATGGCACACATATGTACCTATGTATGTAATACATAATTAATACCGGCTATGACAAAGAAGTTGGTCGATATTGAAGTTCAACAAATTGATTAATATTCTTTATGAAATATTAAAAAAAATGTGTGTATAAAGTGTTCCTGGAAAATTGGTATCAATCTTATCGAAAAAATTATTTGGATAGCATTATATTTTATTTGCTATCCAAATAAAGTTGTTATCCTTTGACTTTAAAAATCATATTATTTTATGTAAATACGTATTTTGTGGGAGATAAAACAGAAAATTACAAATTTGCTAAAGAATTTTTTACGAAATAAAACTAATTTTTAAATCGAATTAAACATTGCTGAATGAGATTTTCAGGGTCTCTACTTAATTTAAATAATATGATACAAAAATATTTGATTTGTTCATTATTAAACACAAATTAGACTACGATATTAATCCATTACATGACAACATACTTAAATTATTTATATCTCACCTCCAATTGGTGGTCCGACCAAATGTCCGATGCCTTGACTGAGCAGTATCAATCCATACGCAATAGTGAAATACTCTATAGGCATGAGTTCCATCAGAATGGCTGGAGTGTAGGAGTAGGAACTGGCGAAGGAGAGACCGAAAACAGCTGAGATGACAGTCAGGACCCAGTAGTTAGTGATGAAAAGGGGGTAAGCTGCTACTGACAGCCCACAGATGGTGAGGCAGATGGCGTAGGTCTTTGTCACGTGAACCCAGGGTTGATCCCCGGCCCATCCTAAGGCTACCTAAACGATAAAGAATGTTATGTATTCAGGCTCTGGATTAAGGGGAACACTAAAGCTTAATAATTACACGCAGATAAAAACCAGAAAAATAAATAAACTGAGGTTTTGATAAACGTCTTTCAGAAACAAAAAAAAAATTCTTAGATGACTGTTCATCAGGCTTATAGATTTAAGACGCCTAGAATCTATCAAAATGTTGAATGTAAATAATATTTATTTGAGCTTGTTTTGTAAGTTAGTCGTTCTTGAGCGAAAATAGATGTTAGATGACTGTAAACACTAACCATATGTGAAAAAACGTTATAGAACACATGGTAATATGTCGATATAAAAGATTAAAACATAAAAATATAATATTTTTTATTTAATTAAAAGATCTCATTTAATTAAACGAATTAATTATGTACACAAAATTATATGATTATATTACATTAGATATATTAAGTATTGCTGCAACTTACTATTCCAATAGCACTGGCAACTCCAATAATACTGATCATAGTAGCACCACCATCGATATTCTTCTCCGTCATGTATGATTTAAGGAAGAAATAAGGCACGATGAACCATACAGAGAGAATAAGAGAAGATAGGTTGAACATAAGAAAGTGGAACTCTGTAAACATCTTGAAATCAAACGTGTTCTTGACGGTTTCCCAAAAGTGATGATACCAACGCTGTAAAATTCAATAAAAAAATAATTTTGTGAAACCTTAAGTATGTCTTGTCACGGATCCGTGACCACACCTGTAAGTTATGATGGATGTGTGACAAGGCATTCGAAAAGTTAAAAGGTAGTTATATTCTTATTATTTTCATTCTTGGTTTAAAGTTACCTTACCATTTCGTCATCAGATTCAGATGCTATCGACCACATTGAATTTCTGTAAATATCCGGCAAGGATGATGCTCTTAATTTGTATCTTGGAATATTCATCATGGCTCCACGGTACATAATGGTGTTTCTATATAAAGGCATATCTTTTAGATAGTGATGATCCGTTGAAATCTGCCTCGTGAGCCAATTAGTCGCGGGAGGAGGAGATTTCACGTCTTTGTGAGAAGTGTGATGGTGATGCGTTTTATCTTTTGTTTTTTCCGCATGAGCTGAATTGTCTTTATTATTTTCTGTAATTTTTGTATCACCTACTCCAGACTTAGCAGTATCTTGAATATCATGCTTAGTTTTGTCATGCTCGGAATCTTCTTTAGGCTTCTTAATTTTAATCTGCACTGGCAATTTAGGTGGCTCGTTAGCTGTTTCCGCTGGGGCCTTTTCAATGTTTATATTAGTTTCTGATTTTCGCCTTGTTAATAAGTCTGGATAGTTTTCTAATATTATATTATATAATTGTTTATTGCTCATCAAGTTTTCAATAACTTCCGTTGGAACCTTAAAAAAATATAACTATGTTTTATATTCTTAGATTTTGATAAATTTGAATTTATGATTAAGTAAAATAAATCAAAATTATATAATTCATTATATTAAACAAATTAATTATATTATACAGATTATATTTTAATTAACTTACTCTTTCTCGCTGTTGAACAAATGTTGGTAAATGTATTGCTGAATGCATTCTCTTATAAGTAGGTTCTGCGTTTAATTGTGTGGTAGTTTCTAATTTTTCAGCTTCAGCAATAGATTCAGCTAATGTGGCTAAAATATACTCAGGACTCTTTCCACTTTTCAATAAAGTTTTGATTTCCTCAGTATTAAGATAAACAGACTCTCCTCCAATCGATCTTGACGAAATCGAACCAGCGCTTGATGACCGTCTTGATTTAGCTTTAGACAATTTTCGTTCCCTTTTCATTTTAATCTTCAGCCATTCTGGATTCCTCATAACAGCTCCACAAACACACATATTTAATAATGTCCCAGCTAGTAAAATTACAGTATTTCTCCAATCATATTGCTCTAGAAAATATTGCGTCATTGGAGAATAAATTAACGTTCCAAATCCAATGCCACAAGAAGCTAGTGATACAGCTAAATTCCTTCTTTTATCGAACCAAAAAGCTACTGAAACTACCGCTGTTACATATAGTATGCCCATAGCAAGACCGCTCATAAAACCAAAGGTTAAGCATAACATTGCTACGGAATTACTGACAGCAGCTAACAGGAATCCAATTGTTGACAAAATTCCTGCAATCATTGTCATTACTCTACATCCATATCTATCTACTAATGCACTCATTATTGGTCCCGCTAACAGCGGAGTTGCTATAAATAAGCTACCAATCATAGATGTTTTTGATTGTGTAGTTTCGAAGTAGTTTGTAAATTCTTCATGAAGTAATCCAAACGAAAAAGCTAAGCCATCAGCGCAGGCTGAAACAAGGAAGGCTGATACGACAACAACCCAGCCCCATCCTCCATCTGGTATCGGAGGAAGTTTCTCATTACTAGATTCATCTGAGCATATACTATCTTTATCCTCTAGTCCTTCAAATTTGACTCTCTCAATTGGAGGCAAAACATTTTCTTTGCTATAATGCGCTACGATCTCATTTCCTTCCGATTTCAATGAATTCACTGTATTCAAATCCTTATTGTTGCTATGGGAATTTTTATTTTTCAATTCGTTATCCGTGTCGTCTGTCATTTTAATTATAATTGCTTCTAGAGACTAGGAGTTGACTCATTACGTACAGTTTCTGGGTACATTCACAGACCATAACCTAAAAAAAAATCCTATTTAGACCGACACATTGTTACATTAAATAATATTTAAAATAAATTTTATATACTTAATTTAAAATAGCTCATGGGCCACGTTCATGGGCCACCGGAGAATATAATATATTTCAAACATAAATCAGATCTTAACTTCAGAATAAACAAAAAAAAAACAAGCATTCTTTAATAAATAAATAGATATCAAACATGAAAGTAGGTATGTAGAATTTAAATATCATTTATAAATTACTTCCATTCATCAATAAAATTAATAGGCAACAAAAAAATCTAAATTATGTCATCATTTGATTGATTATACAGATTATACTCCATCATCCGCACGCTATGAACTTCATAAATAGGTACGGACAGAATGACATACATACAAATTGTGGACGATTAACATTAACACATGTCGGGGTGACGTCATCATTCATGTTATAGTAGAAATTTAAGCATTCTCTTAAATGTCTGCAATTGCATAACACATTTATGAGTTATCGTCACAGTCTTGTTTTATTTGTAGCCTATAATATCTACACATATAATAAAACTGGAATCGTGCTTTGTCTGTACAATTGCACATGATAGATTTTAAGGAAAAAATGTGAGGAAAATATTTTTAGAATGTTTGTCTGCCTATCCGTTTATCTGTATATTGTACGCGCGTCACGCAAAAAATATAACAGAAATTTAAAAGCAAGATACAATTTCAAACAAAAATTTTCTCTGAATATGATAAATTAGGTACCTATTTCTGATTATGTTCAATCTCAAATTTAAATAGAATCAAATGTCGGCTGTTAGCATATATAAAACTAGATAGATTTTTGTTAGTTTTTTAAAGTGTGGGTCCAATTTGCGCGCGAACTGTGTATACCTAGTTCATTCAGTCGCTTTTTATGATTAATCAAGACCTCGCAACCTTTCAATAGATTATGAAACCCCTTATATTAACTCAATAAGAATACATATTCTTATTGGGTTAATATAAAGTACGTACATACGTAAGTACCTATTTACTTGTTTTCTATTATCTATTTGGCAATTAATAAGAAAGTATTGATGAAAGTAAACTACAGATAGCTAAAAACTAGACTCTTATACATACTCACATAGGTACCTAATAAAACGACAATGTAAATTTTATTATAATAGCATAAATAATCGCATAAATTCTTTATATTTTCCTAGTAAAGTTAAATATCTGATATTAAAAAAAAAATATTAATTTGTGAAAAAGATTTAGCGCTGAAGTTTTTCTTTTAGTAATTATCGTGTGTCACCGGCAATCTTTAATGAGCTGATTTGCATTTGAAACAGCATTAAGTAATTTTAATTGTTAATTCTGTTATTCAAACATACTTATATAGCGTCTGACTGTACTTTAGAGGGCACGAAAATAATGTCCTTTGTAAATCCCGGATATTTTCGAAATTCGAAATAAATAAACTAATTCCGGATATTATTATTGGTGACTCTAATGCAATTTATTTTCACAACATCAGGATGTTTTTATCTACGGAATCATTTGTAATAAATTGTATGGCGGGGGCACTGCCGTGCCCCCAGATTAGTATTAAGTATAGTGCATCGGTGTTAAATATTAATTCCCACATATAATAAAATATATTTTACACCACATGCTATCAACATAGCACGTTCAATTTTTTTTTTATCACGAGGTTAATTGCACTATAAAGTAAAACTTGTCACTTGTTTTTATAAAGCACACACCTTCTCATGGACCAGACAGTGTTTCTAAAAGAAAGTTGTTGAACAAGAAAGTAGACCGATTAACCGGGAATGTAAATATACGAGATGAACTCGTGCCCGTCACAGTGGCCCGAGTACTGTGAATGCACTGATGTACATATATTTTACGGCCAGTCGGTTACCCATCGACTGGCCGCGTTAAGGTGCTCGCATACTGAACTTAAATAGTGGAATAATGCCAAGAATACATATATGATCACACCTTTTAACCCCATAGGGGTAGGCAGAGACTACCCTTACTGCGGTCCTGACATACTTTCTTGCCAGGAATAGCCTAATAAAAATACAATTCATCCATATTACTAAATTTACAAAATTGTGAAGAGATTAAAGTCATAATTCGGGTTACATTAATCAAAACTGGGCAGTAAAATGCTCAAACACTTTTTAAAAAGTAAATAAATACAAAATTGGCCTAAGTTTATATCATGGCACAATTTGAAAAAAATATACAATGCCTTCAAAGCATTACGTAATTTGTCTATTGCAAAATATTCTATTATACATAATATAATACATTTATTCATTCGTATAAAATTATTTATTAAAACAGTCACATGACCAGAGAATACACACAGCAAGCAGCAAGCAAGCAACCAAGCAAGCAAGCACAAATTGAATTTGATAGATAATCTTTAAGAGTCAGACATAGGTATGTGGCGACCCTTAAAACCAAAATAAAATTAGGGTTGGCTACACGCGTGGGTAACGGTTCTTAACTGATAGGTAGGTGCGTTATTGTGGTAATAATAATCAACTCTGGACGAAGCGCTCATGCGTAAAGTCCCAGCATTAGTTATAGCATCAAACAATAGACTTTGAGCAATTTGCTAGCTAGTAAGCTTGGCTATAAGAAGAATCTGTAGAATGTAGGTATTAGAGAATAAAAAGAAAAGACCCTATTTCTTGTAAAATAATTGTTGACTTAGCGAGCGAAGCTCTATCAAGTTCGGGTAACTCAAAACAAAACGATTTACAGGTCTAAAGAATACAATTTAAATAGTTTTACTTTCTCCCTAAAACTTTTCAAAAATGGTTTATACGGTATATTTTGTTCCATACGCGACATAATGTAGTACTTCAGTTCTTTCTATAAAACACACAAAAACACAACATAGAGATTCAATGGCGTCTAGTCTGTAAGGCGACTTGGATGAGGTCATCTGAGCGTTATACAATTATGTACTTCTACTTATCTGTGGGTTAATTTTTTAAATTAGCCGCCAGTAGATATTATCTATTCTGTGGATTTTATAAAAAAAATCTACTTATTTGTATCTAATCTTTAACCTTTACATTAGAACATAACTGAAACCTTTCTCAATACATAGAGTTAGAGTTTCTACCAAAAAAATGCTGTACCAGACCTCCTTTCCCATGATAAATTTCCTGGTATTCATGATTTTTTTACAGTATTACGTCTTTATCCCTTATGGGATAGACAGAGCTAAGCGTTGGGAAAAATATCCTTTTCGAACAATAGATACATCGCTTCAAATGACTATCGCGTGTGTTAGATACTTAAAATATTCATTATATTACAATTTGTAAGAATATAATTAATATTTTAACTATCTAACACGTGCGTGTCACCCTCAGTGTTGCAAGCGTCCATAGGTTGTGGTGACCACTTCCCTAAGTGGTATAAAATAGCTATGTAATATACATTAGCTTTTACATTATTACATTTACATTTCACTTTTTACAAACTATACTTATTTATCATTATACTATCTACTAGTTCATGCCCGAACATTACAAATTATGTATAAAAGTACCTACATAGGTATATATTTATTACAAACTAGCTACTGTCCGCGACTTCGTCCGACCAATGGATACTATAATATCTGGTCAGCTGTGCCAAATTTCATTCAGACCAGTTCGGTAGTTTTTGTGTGAGGCGCATACAAACTTACAGACAGATAAAAATTCACAAAACAACCGTTTTGATTTCTATAGGTCCTGTAAAGAGCCCCTATAAAATTATATCCCATGTATAGACATAGCTCAGTTAAAATTTTATTATATGTATAGATATTATCAGTTTTTAAACGCACGTTGATAATGTAAATTAAGAATTATTAAAATGGAACCTTCACCAATTTTTAATTTTGGCTTTCTACGATATAGGCACAGATCATTAAAATAGGTATAATAACGAACGCATCGAATTTTTTCATCTAGCAGTTTTTCATAAAGCATGTTCAATCCTTACTATTATTATAAACAGATAAATTTGTAACTTTATTTGTTTTTAAGGGATAATCTTCAAAAACATCGCACTCATCATAAAAATTCTTTCACAGTCGGAAAGCTACAATATTCAGGAGTGCTATATATTTTAAGTCCAACGAAGTGGGCACGTGTCGGTTACAGAATAAAAATTAAAAAAGTTTTGGTTTCATTGTTCTTACATATGAAGACCACTAATATTTTTTTTTAATATATTTTATGTAATATCATCTACGAACAATGACTAGTCAGTCACAGCTTTATTATTGTTTAGATATATATGTTCTTAGAGCAGGTAATTTTTTAGATAAATACACCTTAAATAAAAGTATTTGTAGGTACTTTAAAAATAATATATCTTTAAAATATATAGAACAATAATACGAAGAAAACTAAAAATCATCTTCTAACTGTTTTTATTTCAGAAAAAAAATTATGATCTGTTATTTTTCTTAAAATAAAAGTCATGACGTATCTTCAAAAGAAGTCGTAAATCTTTCTGAATGTGTTCAATATTTAATAAATCTCTTTAGGCGTAGGAAGTGGGAATACGCAAACTTCAAATGGTTTGGGGCTCACGTCAGTATTTTCACAAATGTACAGATAGATAAAGTAGCACGTCTTTATAGTTACGGGGTGGACAGACGTAAAACGCCTGTGAGGTTCGAACGCCATGCTGGCAGGCTTCCGAGACAGAGAAAAGTAGGCCAACTCGACTCTGAACAATATCTCTCGATACGCCTATGTGAATTTCTCTACTCAATCATCAAGTCTCAATCAAGTTCTCACACGAATTCGTATCGGTTAAAAAGTTTAATTTTAGCCTTTTTTAGCACAGTATCTGAAAAGTACTCAACCCATTGACATAATCAACCACGTTACGTCACGTTTATTTGCCCGCTTGCTGATTCTAGGACGGTTAAGGTATCTATTGGATTTTTATTTTTTTTATTTCTTTTTTATGTCAGCAAACTAGCAGGCGGGTCACGAGATGTTAAGTGATCACCGCCGCCCATAGACAACTGCAACACCCGCGGGGTTACAGAACGCGTTGCCGGCCTGTAAAAAACCTAACCTAAACATCTCCCCAAATGGGGAGGGCGGAGAAGTTGGGCCCCCGGCTCTCCCACTCACAGGAAAGAGCATGACATCTGATAATCGCCATTCAGGCGTCGGTCTTCTGTGGGAGTGGTACTTCCCCGGACGAGCCCGGCCCATTCGTGCTACAGGCTAAAAAGAAGCCTGTAGCTGGCTCCACACCACTACAAGTAGTGGCTTCATACCACTACTAATTTTTCATTATCATTATGCAGTTTAGCCATGAATGTAGCTATCATACAAGTGAAATTTTTATTTAGACTTTTACTCTACCTGCGTAAACGTTAGCTACTACGACTTAGATAAAGCATTATGAATGAGAGTTGGCGTGGTGCTTATAATTTATCGTGTTCATTCATATACGCATAAGATTCAGATAGAGCCAAATAGACGGCCAAGTGCGAATCAGATTGGCACACAAAGGGCACCGTAACATTATCCGAGTGTGGAAGAATAAGACATACTGCGCCTACCCCAAATAACATGGAGGTAGGGCAGGCAGATCATGTTGCTGTTCGGCAATATAAATAAATCATCTGTGAAAATTTCAACTGTATAGCTTTCACGGTTCATGAGAAGACATCTGTCGAGAGACAGAGAGATAGACAGCAGAGCCTTAGTAATAGGCATAGGTAATAGGGTTCCCATTTTACCTTTTGGCTACGGGACTCTAAAAAGGTATACTTTAAAGCAGTAGGATAACAGTCCACATAAGGGGCTCTAATCTGTAAAGCAACATTTACTGATAACGTCATTGAAACAGAGTAAATTATACAATATATTGTTAAGTATATGTAGGTTTAAAAGTTGATACTGACAAAATAAATAAGCTCTATAAAGAAATTTTATTGCCATAATGAAAAAAAGAAAAAAAAAGGTAGGTAATGCCATTTTGTCAGCTGTCAAAACTTCTACTGTTATCATAGAATATAGTTTATAGACATAGAGAGATTGTATGTCACAAATTGTTCAGTGCGCATCGTACCTAGGCAACTGAGCTAAAGATACATAATAGATGAGTATATAACAAGTAGTGTTGCGACATCAATTACGTAATCAAGTCGATTGCAACGCGCAATCGATTCGTTCATATGTTCTTTCCTATACTATTAAATGAAATGGGAAATGTATTTAGGTATATAACATACCTATTATTTATTATATGCCGAATGGATAAAGTATGTCTGTTTCGTTTGAATGTTTCATGTTATAATTTCACTTATTTTTAAAGTGTTTAAACATACTTCTATGTTGGTCTAGGAGAAAAATAAAAACAGGATATACCGACTGCTTTTCATCTCGCGCAGACCGTATAAAAACCGACGAAGGAAAGGCTGCAATCTAAAGAATCATGATTTTTACTGTAATTACTTATAGGTCACTATTTTGATTCCTGTTCTAACCTCTGTATCCACTTACACGCTAAACGTGGTACTAATATGTACATATGTATGTATCTAAATTTAAACAAGAAATCACTATTTTTATACTAAAAATCTGCAAAAATCAAAGAGAAACGCACTTTGTTAGCACTCAAACACAACAATTAACATTTGTGATAGGAGCAACGTTTTGTTCTTATCTGTGCCGGCTGGTTCTCACTCGATACTACTAACTTGTGACTGTCATGGTCTAAGTACTGTCAGTAAAAAAGTCATTTAACTTTATAGAATAGGCTATAGTATTTTATGCGTCTTCGCCAGCAATCAGTTTTATAAAAACAATAAAACCTAATTATGGCTGAAAAACCGCCAGAAGAAGGATATATATCAGTCGTGGACGAAGAACCAGAAATATTTGAACTGTTAAAATGGGACAATCCACATACACAGAAGCAACAAGACACGAGGCCTTTGGAGAAGGCACACAGTCCTGAAAAACGATTTTCAAAGACCCGGGAAGAGTGTGACCCGTTTGATATGCCTGACGTTACATTTATTGAGATGTTTAGATTGACAAAAGATTTGGTGAGGAATCTTTGCGAAGAACTAAAACCTGTCATGCCAGATTCCACTAAATCAATTGAATTCTCTGTTGAGACCAAGGTAAATCTTGTAACTCTTTATATTTTGCTGTTGCGAAGGTAAAGTCAGTACTTATATTATTTGTTAAATTTAATCATGGGATTTATTTTATTTTATTTTGTAAATAATATTATTATTGTTTCATTTTCAGGTGATGGCAACTCTTTCGTTTTATGCTAGTGGAAAATTTCAAAAAAGTATAGGTGGAAAGTCTGATCCAGCTGTAACTCAATACTTTGTGGGAACAGCAATACAACAGGTCACAGAAGCTATGAACCACCCCACTATTGTTAAGAAATACATGCACTTTCCCCATCTTAGGAATGAAAGGGATGTTGTCAAAAACAGGTAATTAAATTTTTTAAGTAATTATTTTATTATACAAATTCAACTAAATAGAAGAAGGTATTATCAATCTAATTTGATGCTACTAGGAATCTAACTTGAGCTTTATTATAATTAGAGATTCTAAAGGGAACATTTTCACCATTATTTGAGTGAAATAGTTTTTATAATAAAGCAGAAGATTATTTGTTTATTGAACAGTATAATAAAGGAACTGAGTGGACAGTAATGATTTTTTTTCCCCTTTTTAGATTTTACATGAAATATGGTATTCCCAATGTTGTGGGGTGCATTGACTGCACTCACGTGCCTATTGCTCGGCCAGATGATGACCAAAAGATTCATTTCAATAAATCATTTCATTCCAAAAAAGTGCAAATTGTAAGTAAATAATGTATGAGTGTTATTTGTTTCTAACATTTTCCATAAAAATTAAAGCAATCCAAACGAAAAAAAAAAATAGTGTCTTTTGTCCTGAAAATTTTGGGTACAGTTAGATAAAACTTGATCTGGATGACTTTTAGTCATGACATACAGTGTTTGTATTGTATTGTATGACAGGCTGGTTTCTGCAACTCGACAACTATGCCTTTTTGTGTGAGAGTAGTTTACTAGTGCCCTGGTTTTGCACGGGTTTAAAAACCTTTCTTGTGAATAACCTTATCTATAAAAAAAGTATCAAAATCAGTTGCATTTGAAAGATCTAAGTATACATAGGGACAGACAGCAGAAAGTGACTTTGTTTTGTACTATGTAAGTTTATATGTTTTCTGTGTATTATCTTTTGCTCTGAATACATTTTTCTTCAAATAAGAATCAGTTTTGCATAGTATTGTATGACCATAGTTGTTTGTATTGTTTTAGATCTGTGACAGTGAATGTAATGTGATGAGCGTGGATGCGAGCCCCGGTGGTTCACTGTCGTATGACGCTATCCTCAACAGACATGCTGTTAAGAACGATCTGCAGAGCCTAAACCACTCTGGGGAACAGTGCTTTCTTATTGGTGAATATATGTATATAAAACTAGCTTTTGCCTGCGGCTTCGCTAGAAAGAAACAAAAGGTAGCCTATGGCACTCTCCAACCCTTCAACTTTTCCAATTAAAAAACACTAATGTGTTGCTCAGTTTTGACGTGAAAGATGAGTAAACACACTTGCCCATTTATAATATTAGTATGGAAGTATGGATTACATACACTTAATTTGTAGATGAAATAACATTAGTAGATGAATCAATGAATGATTTGTTTTGTTAGCATATAACATTATAGTGCTTCGCAAATGAAACCCAAACTGTGTTACATCCCAGAATCAGCATTCTAGTCATAATTTTCTAGCTGCGTCTTCCCAGTCAAATCTTTAAAGTTATTATTGCACAAATAATAACTAATCTCAAAAATAACATTTTTAGTAGGCATTCTGTGCAATTTCAAAAACTTTAAGCTTCTAAGCCTTTTTTATAAAGTTTTTTATGGTTTTACAGGTGGCCCATATTACACACAAAAGCTGTACATTATGACACCAATACCGAAAATAACAAAAAAATCGCCCGTCTCACCAGAAAAATACTACACAAATCTTCACAGCCAGGCATTCAACACAGTGACTGAGACCATCAAACTGTTAAAGACTAGATGGAAATGTCTTCAAGCTACTTGTAACAAACAATTTGACCCTTCATTGGTTGCACAAATTGTTGTTGCTTGCTGTATTTTACACAATATTTGCAACAGACATGGTTTACCTGTGTCACCAATGACGCAAACAGAGGAGAGGTTAGAAGCCATGAAGCAGAAGGTAGCGAATGGTCCCATACCACGTAAGCAGGTGGAGGATCAAAATGGAATTCAAGCACGGGCAGCTTTAGTTCAAAGGTTATGGAATGAAAGGAGGGTAGTGCCTGAAAATACAGCTCCCAAGAAACGTATGTCAAAAAAGGATAGATTACTGGTAGGATATCAAAACCCTCAGACTCAGAGTCATCAAAGTAATCATCAAAATAATGTGCAGAATTCGCAACAACTAGTTGCTGCACCGGCTCCGCCCCAGCCGCTGCCGCCGCCGATGCATCATGACGATGGAAGCAAAAGGCCAAGAATTCCCAGTGTGCATTGCAATCCCAGTTACAGTTTGAGCATGGCACCTGGATGGGGTCATTATCCTCAGCAATGAAGAAATAAAGTATACGTGATATTAACAATTTGTGTGACGAGTGTATTTGAAGGACTTCAATACCTAAGTAAGGCTTAGGTGAGCAGTGAAAATATATTTGTTGTATCTTGTATATTAACTACTAGCTAATGCCCGCGACTTCATCCGCGTAGATTACTTATTACTACTACAATAAATTATATACCTCGGGAACCGTACCTTTTTCCGGGATAAACAGTAGCCTATCTTTTATTCTAGGTAATCGTCCATCACTGTGCCAAATTTCATCCAGATCCGTTCGGTAGTTTTTGTGTGACAAACTTACAGACAATAATTCTAAAAACAATCGTTTTGGCTTCTATAGACCCTATAAAGAGTCACTATATATGTTTATCTTAAATATCTCCCATGTACAGACATAGTTCAGTTACAATTTTATCATATGTATAGATTAGCACTTACTACAGACATAGTTCAGTTACAATTTTATTATATGTATAGATTAGCACTTACTGTGGTACAGGACATTAGATTTGCCCTATATGAACTTTTCTTGCTTAAGTTATCTTCAATCAAGAGCGAAATTTGTACATTAGATATTTTTTGAAAATTCTTTATGGAATATACTTAGTTTCTGACACAAATAACGAAACTGCAGTTTTTGAAATTTTTGTCTGTCTGTCTGTCTGAACGCGCATCACGCAAAATCCACTGGACCGATTTACTTGAAATTTGACATGCGGGTACCTTACATGCCGAGGTAACATCTTAGATATATTTTATCGCAGTAAATTCTCA
>JADGIL010018681.1:0-19531 GCA_020352625.1 Cactoblastis cactorum
GCCTCTGTAACCCCGCGGGTGTTGCTGTTGTCTCTGGGCGGCGGTGATCTCTTAACATCTCGTGTCCCGCCTGCTAGTTAGCCTCCCTCTGTCATTATATATATATATATATATATATATATATATATATAGTCTATATATAAAAATCTCTTCCATTACTCAGTGACTGACTGACAGACAACACAGCCGAAACTATTGAAGGCAAGTAGCTCTTTGGCATGCATGTTTTTTGGAGAGTGTATGGGAATACTAAAAGAGAGGATTTTTGAAAATTCCACACTGAAGGGGATGAAAGGGGTGAAAATCTTTTATATTAAAGTTTATCTACGCAGGTGAAGCCGCGAGCAAAAGCTAGTCAATACATATAATAAAACTGTAACCGAACTATGTCTGTTCCTACATGGGAGATGCTAAGAACAACAATGTGTGGGGTATTTTTTGGACCAATAGAAGCCATTTGTTTTATAATGCTTATCCATCTGTCTGTATGTTTATGCGGCGCATCACGAAATATCTATTTAATGGAATTTGCAGTAGTTTTCACAGTTCTATTGTAGAAAGTCTAACTTAACATATGGCGTTGGTAACAAGTAAGTCTAACTTAACATATTAAACGCCGCTGAGAACTCAATGTAGTGAGTATAGTAGTTACGCGCGGACGACGTCGCGGGCATAAGCTTGTAATGAAAATTTATAAAAAATATATACATATACTTTGACATCGTACAATTGAAATCTACCTACCTATAAGTGTAAAAAAACTGGAGGTACATACGTTACATATTCCAAGGCGACTCGACATCTACCTACAAATAATGGAATCTTAACTAATTATAATAAATTATTTAAACAATGACTATTTATTTATTTTTGAGGAGTCTGAGATTGTTTTAAAGTTATCACTTTATTCATTGTAGTTGTTTCTTTAATTTAAAATTGAATTAAGACTGCCGACTTAATTGATTATTATCCTTACGAATATTATTTAATATGTAATTCGACTGCCTCCATGGTGGTCAAGAAGTCTTGTGCCTTGTGATCCGGAGGTTGTGGTTCGAATCTCACTGGAAGTAACTTTGTCATAAAGTTATTTCTTGTCTGGTTAAGATACTTCAATCTTGAATCACCTGATTATACAAAAAGAAAAATGATTCAGTGCTACGGAAGGCACGTAACGCTGTGGGTCTCGAACGCCATTTAGCGTTTCTTAAAACCTATTCAAGCATTGGTTCTGGTTTACCCTTTGGGTTGTAGAGGTCAGATGGTAGTCGCTCTGTGTATTAACCAGCAACCTCAGTTTAGGTAGCGAACTCAGGCTCTGAAATGTCATTTCTGAGGATTCAACTGGAATAACGCTCGAATAACTAGTAGATTATATTTCGGAGAATTTACTAGTTATCCGACATTAACCGACAGACTTTTCTATTATTTCGTACTTTTACATTGAGACAAAATATATATTGATGTCTAAAATAATGAAATAAATATTGCAATGACCTCAGACGGTTCTTGTTTCAAATCTCCCTACACAGACCGATCGAATCACAGACTCATAGACTAACCTAGCAACTAGTGGGCTGAACGCTCAACAGATTTATCCAACAGCATGGATACATCACGACCACTAGAAGTTGAGCTTTGAGTTGCGCGTGGTATCTTTGCATTTGTTGGTGAAATCCAGGATAGGGGAGGTCTGGTTACGATGGTCAGTTGCAAGTGGGGGGGTCTCAAGCCATTCATTCGGTCCCAAGCCGGGGGCGGGCTCATTGCCCGTGTCCGGCGCATGCGCGTCCCCTGACCTACTTGCCCCGGCCGCCGGATGGCGTCTTCTTTGCCGGTTGCCCAAGGTTGGCGAATCAACGAATTCGCGTGCAGACCTAGTGACGCGACGCGGTTTTCGATCTCATTTGAATATAATAATCGATTTTAATTGTGGTCGTAGGATCACGATTTTGATTATGTTCACTATTATCACGAAGATTAGATTAACATTATGTTAAACATTCTTGTTGTGCTTAAAAATATATTTACCAATATAAATCAATTACTCGAATTCAAAATTAGCATACGATAAAAAGGTTTTGATTTGCACTTTCAAATTTTCTAACGCCAATGTCGCAATGGAAATCTAAGTACTTAATATTCATAGACTGGTAGGCTCGACCATAATATCTATTTTCAAATCCTAATACAAAGGCCAATGAGTAATGTAAAACGTGTACACGTGACTCATAATGATGCAAGATATGCTAGATTTTTTATAAGTATTACACGTCTGTTTCATACTCGCAAACATTGTTAGAGGTTGATTAACGTGTGCTGTCTAAAATGCATCTTAGAAAACATCCTTCCGTTAAACAATGTAAATTTGTTTTGACGTAATACTTCGAAACTTTCCCTATCGTTTTTAACCTTGTCTATCATTATTCTGTATCGTTTGTAACCGTTATGTAAACTTGTTCAAACAGAGGGCGTCACTTGTCGTCTATATTTATTTAACGCTACTACGATTACGTTGATCGATTACGACAGACGGCCATTGTCGGTGGTTACACGCTGAATGGGAAATTTTATTGTGATTAGTCGATACTCGTTTCTCGACAATCGATAAAAAATCAGACGCGCTACGTCACTGAGCCTAATTTTGACAGATGAGTGTTGTGATAATTTGGGTTTAACTAGTGACAAAATGAATGATTGATAACTAACTGCAGTTAGATGTTAAGCTACTTTGATAGTTAGTTGAGTTGGTTTTTAAACCATTTTAAATGATTAATGGAAAGATATATTATTATTAATTTGAGTTATAGGTTTTTGAATATGCAATATAAGTACTTCATGTTCATCTTAGTACAGAACAATAAGGCTCTAAGGATAAATAAATGCTCACTCATATTAGGTAAAAAATATATACTTAGGTATAATAACTGTGTCATAATCTCTTGTTAAGGACAAAAATTTGATACGTCCATTTCCAGCACTTCAAATTGTATCCGTATTTTTTCGATTTTAACTGAATATTAACTTTATATAATTTTGTTTTTTATCATTTTCAGATCGAGCATCAATTCCTGCGGTTTCAGAACTATACTCCAGCACTTCAGAAAGCTTCAGAGGAATTCAGAGAAGTATCCATTTATTTCAACAATATTAAGTAGGTTTATATTTTTCAACTTCGCCAACATAAGCAGACCCATGTTTAATTAAAAAATTAAGTTTTGTATAAAAACATTTAAAAATCACATTTGTTTTATGGGAGGTCCCATAAATAAGTATTTAATTTTAGTATTTATTGATACTTAGCGGAAAAAGAAAAATATCATTCATCAATATCCTCTGTAAAAGCTATCACGATTCTTGAGAAATACAGACAGCCAGAATAAATAAATATTTTGAGTTTGAGTTTGACAGATAGTGAAGTCTAATAGGATCCCGGTTATACCCATTGGATAAAGAATTTAAGAATTACAGAAACATTATCTACCTCTTCACCTCTTTTATTATATACTGTTCTGTGTGTTGAAATGTGATACAAAATGATATTCTTTTTTTTATGTCAGAGGGAGGCAAACGAGCAGGCAGGTCACGAGATGTTAAGTGATCACCGCCGCCCATAGACAACTGCAACACACGCGGGGTTACAGAAGCGTTGCCGGCCTATAAAAAACCTGCGCTCTCCTCAAGAAGTTAGAAGTTAGGCCTCCGACTTTCCCACCGGACGGAGCATGGCGGCTGATAGTCGCCATTCAGGCATCGGTCTTCTGTGAGAGTGTGGTACTTCCCCGGACGAGCCGGCTCATTCATTCATGCTGCAGGCTAACAAAGCAAGCAGCAGGCTCCACACTGCTATAAGAAGTGGCTCCATACCACTACAAAATAGTGGCTCCATACCACAAAAAAAAACAAGATAGATACAAGTATATTGAAACTAAATATTCCAATGTGGAGTACAGTCAACTGGATGTCAATTTACACGGGTCTCTATGCTATGGTAAAAGTGGTGAATTTGCAATAAATTTGGGCAGGATGATGTACTGTTGAGTGTACATACATATACTTAATAAATTGATATTATTATACCTTCTCACTTAGTATGCATACTTTGCATATCCCAGCGGTAATCAATTAATTTGTATGCCAATAATAACTATAACTACCATTGTTTATTGTTATAATGACGCTTATAATATTGTTGAAGTCATTCTAACATGATGAAACGCTAATAATGAGCAGTTTATAAAGGCAAGCGATTTTTTTTCTCTCTGTTAATTCTATGCGTCTGCTTTTTAAGAATGCTATAAGCATATCACATCTATCACATTTAAATTACAGTGTTAAACCCGACACTTTAAGAAGTTACATTTATCTTGTATATTTAAGTATATAATTTAAAATTTACTAAGTATTTAACGGGGAAATATGACTTTCAAGGTAGGTAATATATCATTATTATGTTGAGCATAGCCTTTGAGTCCCATGTAAACTGGTTCTGCTCACCCCGTAATATATGAAGACATGTTACTAATAATGTAAAAACATAAAATAAATTAAATGATTTACGATTGTCATGAAGCAATTATTATAAGTAATTAGAAATTCACTCGTGAGAGGCTAGTAAAATAGTAATTACAACGTAGACAATTTGTATTTTACGTCCTAGTACTCATAGCAGCATAATATTATTTTTTATATAACACTGCGAAAGGTTATATATGTATGTAACTTCCGGTATAATCTTGTAATAATTAAAATCAGCCATCAGTAACATGAATGTCCTAAAACAAATAAATTTGAATATATGATACTAGCTTAGTTTTCGTGATACAGCAAATATAAATAACTAGAGGCCGCCCGCGACTTCGTCCGCGTGGAAACCCTATGAAATTCAATTAGGAATCAATCCCGCGGGAACTCCGGGATAAAAAGTAGCCTAATGTTATTCTGGGTCTTCAGCTACCTATATACCAAATTTCATCGTAATCGGTTCAGTAGTTTTTGCAAGAAAGAGTAACAAACATCCTGACATACTCACAAACTTTCGCATTTATAATATTAGTAGGATAAATAGAAAAATCGCTTAAGTAATAATATAAATTTAAATAAAATGCTTTGTGCATGATCACATTTTTAACAACAACCGTCCAGCTGTTTCGCCCATACTGGTTCCGTTCCCCTAGTAATTAAGGGATAAAAAAAAGCCTATAGTCATTAAATCTAAATTGAAAGTATTGACTGAAAATTCATGATAGTAACGAGTTCAACTAACCAAACCGTTCTGCTTTTGATAATACTTTTAATATCAACACCTTTATTCAGAAATTAGACCTTCAAAGACCTTTAAAACCAGTATTTAACAAATATATACAGTACAGTACAGTATATATACAGTATTTAAAGGCCGGCAACGCTCCTGTGACCCCCCTGGGGTTGCGGGTGTCTATGGGCGGCGGTGATTGCTTAACATCACGTAACCCGCCTGCTCGTTTGCCTCCCTCTGCCATAAAAAAAAATATCTTATATCTTCAACAAGCTACAGACTACCAGTTTTTCAAAACGACCGTTACTGAGATGAAACGCCGGAAGAAACTCAAGTGTTTTTGGTCCCTATTATGCCAGAGGGCTTTGATTAATTATTAAATATTCATATCAATTGTTTAATAATCTTTAAGTAAAAACATAGTATAGATTTAGGAAGTGATGTAAAAAAAAGTAAAGAAGTTTCTTTAACTTCCAGATATTAATATGAAGAAGCGACAAAGAAGAAACATCGAGCAAACGATTTGGTGCCATCGGCATCAATATTAGTGCCCTACATCTACCCTGTAGATCCGAATTTGTTTGAAGTGAGGCGACAAATTCGGTTCTAGAGAGGTTTGTGTGGTGCATGCACTGCAACGATCGACGCTGACAGGAAGATCAATTTTGGGGAAGATTGTTTTTTTTGTTTATTATACATATTTGTTATTTATGTGTCACTAGTTTTACATGAAGTCGCGTCTTTCTTCACTTTTTTTTGAAGGAGTTCTTGTAAATTGTCAATCATTGTGTGTGTTTATTCCTTAAGATTTTTTAATGGCGTCTCAAGGCATCTGATGTGTTAAATAAACGTGACGTGATAAATATTTTATATGATTTGATTATTTATGGCGTTATGCTCCAATTAATCAAGCCTTCAAATTAATTAATTAGAAATTAGACGACACATCGCAGAATTTTTTAAGTAACATGTATTTTGTTATATATGTATGTGTAGTTACCCTATTTTCATAAACACTTAGCGTTTGTCTCATAACAGCTCAGTCACTTTAATTACTTTGCTGAAAAAACATTAAAACACAAAGTGGTTCACATATCAAAGTTTTGTTAATTTTGTATCTATTATATCCTGCTCTTAATATATGTACATACTTTTCTAACAACTTAAAAGGCTTGATCTTGATTATGTCAACGTATTTTTAAACGTTTTACTTTTATGATCCTTATTATATTACTATTTATTTTTATCTTGATTACGTTCGACTGCATTCCTGCCTGATGGGAGGCAATGATGAAGTCGCACGCAAACTCAAGTAATGCCTATTCACTCTTACCTTGAAAATGCCTTTACTAAATAAATTCGGGAACCACACCGCAGGAATGGAATTCCATTCCTTAGCGGTTCGCAAAATATTTTTTCTATCAATGTGTTACCTTACAACAGGGCTAAATAACTTACCTTTTTCACAGTGAATTCTAATTACATAACGTAATAGCAATCTCTTCTTGATTTTCCATGTTTTTTAATGCAGTTGCAATTAATTAAGCAACAACAAAGTCGAGTGTCACATCTCGAAAGTAATTCGATGCATCATCATATCGATTTACTTGAGTTTTTGTGGCTGTATCCGTTTCTGGCGGGGACTTTGCTGTCGTTTAATATTGCTGGACTGCATCAGTATCATGTATAGTACTATGACTGACAGTATGTCAGTCAACTTACAGTTAAGTATGTAAAATTAAATTGTAAAATAGTCAATGTTTTTTTGGATTTTCTAATGTTCCGATTATTTATTTATTTTTGTCTTGTATGTAAATACCTAGATTTTAGGAAAATTAGATTTCTGTAAATATGTTAATTGTACTTTTATTATTGATAAATATATGTTAAATATCTATGATTGTTTTGTGATTTTATTTAAAATTCCTTTCCAATAAGTACGGATTTCATAATGAATTTATGTTCCGAAAGCAATATTGTATGTATCTTTCAAATGTTTACTTACCGTCTTCAAAATAAATAGGTATGGAATGTTTCAATTTGATAGCACTAAAATTATTATTTAAAATAAAGTAAAATCAATCAAGTCAAAAAATCAACTGACCAGATGTTGCTGTGTCCAGACAAAGATGTGTGGAAGAAAAAGGAGGATGCCTTTGCCCAGCAGTGGGACAGAACAACTTCAGGCTTAAATAATCAATACGATTAGAAAATATATTTGACATGAGAAAATAACTCCTACTATGTACAAATTGAGTGATTAAACTGGATACCTAATATATTTGATAATAAATTCATTACAAATAAAACAGGCGACTTCTAAGGGCGGATGGATCAATAAAATGCTAGCCTATGTATAAAACTATCCAGGCGGGCGAGTAGCACGAAATTAGTGCTTTCTATGTTTCTCCTATTCGACGATAGATGGCAGTACTGTCTATTAGGTATTACGACATTAAAACAAAAGGCTTCCATTTGGTGTATTACGCTATTCGACAAAAGATGGCGCTCCGTTGTATTAGTGCTTATTGAAAGAAAAGTATATTAGTAAGTATAAATGTATTGTTTGTTTGTATATTTAGGTGATAAAAGTAATTGAATATGAAAATAAAACTGTTATTTTATCCTTTTTGCTTATCAAGGAATACTAAATCTTGGCATTTTGAATCATCTAAATCTAAAACAGTAAATATAGTATTCAAATTAAGATGTTGCATTTTACTGCATATACCGTACATTATGCACTGACTTTATTTATTTTAAAGGTACAATGTACGTATTTAAAGTTGCTGATACCTAAAACACGTTTTCCATCTAGGTATAAAAACAATGAAATTCATCGCTTTATTTGTGAAGAGCAGTACAATTCTGAACCGCAGATACCAGGATACCAGAAATGTGTAAGGAGCGAGCAAGATTAATGGTTTGATAACCGGAGACCGCGGCCGCGCGGTTTGACAAGCGCAGGTGCGCTATTTTCATAATTGGCCCGACCCGCGGCGATGCGCCCTTTCAGCTTTCAGAAAACTCACATGTGTAGCCTGTTTTATTTAGAACTCGTCATTTTATTTAATATACTGGTCGCAATTTAAAAATTAATAGTAATTTCTAATGTGTTTTAAAATTAAAATAAACGACACGCGTAAATATTCGGCTTTTGTATCCTAGTCATATCAACTTAATTTGTAAATACTGACAAAATATATGTACTTAGATATAGGTATATGTATATGTGTAATATTAATTCAAAATAAAAATAAAGTATTCATAATTGTTTAATTTTGGAAACCGGATTTATAATAAGTATTACATGTTGATGATAATACCTAACATAGGAGACTTACATAAACTAGGAAATTTGGTGAGGTTGCTGGTTTCTATACAGAGAGACTACCATCATATTTCTGCAACCTAAAGGGCAAAGTAGAATTAATCCTAAGATAGGTTTATCTATACGAACGCTAGACGGCGTTCGTAACACACAGCTTAACGTGCCTTCCGAAGCACCAATCAACTTACTTTTTGGATAAGCAGGTAATTCGAACCTGCAATATCCTAATCAGACTAGCTAACTTTTTAGACAATGTTACCTTACAGTGGGATTCGAACCTACGACCTATGGATCACAAGGCACACGCCTTCACCACTGGACCTCGGAGGGAGTCTTGATAGGAATTTATTATTAGAAGAAACATACTATTTCTGCAAATAAATATTGGCAAAATATGCAAAATTTAAGAAGAATACGAACACCTATGTAAAATTTATTATAATTATTTTTAAAACCCAACAACATTTTATAACCTACTTTCTATATTGATAATTATGTATCATCGTGACATTTCGTCAGCTAAGTATGTATTACAATTTAACATAGGTAATTTATGCCCATACAAAGTACCTATTGTGCAACGAGATGAGAATATTACGATATGACATGATGATACATCAATACCATGTGAATCTATTAACTTTTAAGTTTTTTCTAGCTACTGCACGTAATGTTAGCAGTAAGTAGGTTTTGCAAGTTTGTATTAAGCACATTTTAAAATCTTTTCACGCTGTCTATTACATTTTACTAAGTAAATATCATATATTTTTTTTATGTCATGGTCATTTATTTATTTTTAAGATAACAAAAATTCGATCCGAATTGAGAAACACCTCGTTTTTGAAGTCGGTTAAAGAAAACGTCAATATATTAGGGAAAAATATAGATTATAAATACAAAATGAGTAATACACACTTCAATAAGTATTTCTTGGCCAAAAACTCCTTGAGTTCCAAGCGCAGAAATTAATTAATATAAACATAGGTACTTAATTCCATAAGCACAGGTCGCATACGTGGACAAAATCTTAAATACTTAATCTTAATAACTATTAATCACAGGCGACCCTAAGACCCTGTACAAGCCGGCTAAGAAACTGTACTAATCCCTACATCTGTGCCAAAACTAACGATCTACCGACCAAAAAAGACCGGCTACTATTTTCGTATTAGTCGAATGTATCGAAAATTGTTCGATATATACATGTTTAAATTAACCTTCATTTCTTTTTGTTCCTACGTAATACATACATTTTCTCGTCTAAAAACAGTAATCATTACTCTCGATTTAAGTGATTATAATCCCCAGAAACGCAGTGAGCAAGCTGTTGGCGCGCCATTACGAGTGACACCAAGATCGGCCCCCATCGAAAAAATTGTGTAACAGAACGAAAGCATTGAAAGCAGGAAGGGCCATGTCAAAAATTACTATTATACCCTGACATAATTAATGAACTGCTTATTCAAATACATTTAAAACTATTACTCATGCCGTTTACGTTTCGGCTGTTCCGACCTTCTTTGACTCCTTGGGATATTAATTAAAAAATTTATGCGATTTTCAATTTATATTTGAGGCGTAACGAATGTTAAGGGTAAATATATTTTGCACATAATAGCTCCTTTTAAAGGTGTACTTAACCCTTATGGGCTAGTGTTTAATTGTGACTTAAGATCCAGTTCTGAATTAAGAAATTGTATAAGCAAGAAATCTTGCTTGTATAAATAGTCATGTATGTTCAAATTTTGTGATGATGTTAAAGTTTTAAAAATATGTAAAACTAAAACTATTTTTTAGTTAATTTATTTTGTCTCGTACATGTATGTTACGTTAAAGGCATCATATATGTACGTTACCTAAAAGAGATTAACGTCTTAACATGCAATGGAGTATAATTGAAAATCTTACCTTGTCTGCTGTATGACTGCTAAGTTTTTTCGTATTTGAAGTCTGTCCTCACAATCACTTTAATACTACACTACACAACACTTAATCACTACAGCACGTCATGATACGGGCATATTAAAAGGCTAGTCCAATAATTCTGGTAAATTCAAATGTTCTCTGTTAGAACTGACATACATATGCGAATTTTCCACTTATTGTATGTTGTAAATTCTTAACAATGTACAAAAATTACACGGACAAAGAAATAAATAATAAAACATAAAAAATTGAATAATGTAAGAAAACATTAAAAAAACATTTTACAGCCAAAACACGTCTTCACAAATATTAATAGTCTACATTAAGAAGAAAATGCCTACAACACAATAATTTAGAACTACCTTCAAACTTTACAAGTCACCTGACATTGCATTTTACCATATATTTAAAAATAAATACAGCGGTCTTCTTCAAAACTACCTCCGTATACTGTTAAAAAATTATTAGGTATGTTCGAACCTACCCACGATTAAAAATTACTTAGTGAAAATTCGATAAGGGTAGTGTAGTGACCCTCATCTATTTGATAATCTTCTTAACTTAGGTCAATATTACTTTATACCTTAAATGAATATGAATCTACGCCAAATCATGACAAATCCGACCTAAACTAATCTAATAATAATTCAGCACACATCGTTAAGCAACAACACAACAAAAAAGTGATGCCTTACAAGAAAATGTTTTCTGCAAAAATGGACTGGCGTCTTTGATCCACCGTCCAACCTTGGCGATCCACCCTGCCTCTGAATTAATTCTATAGAACAGAGGGCTGGAGGTTTAGAAAGTGGATTAGGAGAGTTCAAGATATGTTGGTTGTATGTGATTACTGGGAATTCGATGTTTTTTCCCGAGTTTCTTTTGATATTTTCGCCATTCTGGTCCTTCCTGCCCTCCTTTATTATTCGGAAGTCTGGGAAAGTGACTGCTGGCCCGTAGCAGTGAAATGGATAACGTTCTTCGATTAACTCGCTTTTGTTACTGCGTGCCACGTACCCAGCTTGAAGGGTTGATGTTTCTTCCTAATACGAATTAATCTTTTAGAATTGCACACAATGACACTAACTAGCTTTGTTAATTCAAAATACATAGATTTTTTATGATCATAACTGCCAAATAAGAATGTGTCTTGCCGGACTACGTACTTAAAACTTACCAATAATATTTCGGTATATTGTGAAAACTGTAATTCTGTTGATAAATTAGTAATAAAAAAATGTAATTAACATGTATTTAGCGAGCAACCAGTTTATAAGTTTGATTTTTGATCAGTGTATTTCAGAAATGGTCGATGAAGCATACTATTTTCTCAGTTTGCTTTACACCCAGTTTAAAAACTAACAGGAGAGCTCGTTAGATACAATAGTCATTTCAAAACATGGAAAACGGCCTCGATAACTATAATACTGCAGTTGCATATCGAAACCCCATTGCAACATCGTGCAGCAAACTTTTAATCAAGTCCTGGAGAAACGATTCGCTGAACCCAAAGAATTATCTCTGCCCAGACAGAAGAGACATATCTTTTACATATTACATTTATTTTTCACTTATCTTTCACGATTAAGTATATAGACAGTAAGAAGTTTAATTACATAGATTTTGATTAAATGGTAAGTATATATTTTGATAAGTATTTTTATGTTAATTTTTGTCACAGTGACATCATTAGACCATATTGTAATTCAGATGACAACAACACGCTGATTTTGTACCCATTAAGGCTTTTGGCGTCTATGTTAGAAAGAGCAATCTGTGCATTATTAATTAGATACTAAAACTCTCAATTGAATATAGATAGCGCATAATTATTTACCAGTTATTGCATGTTTGAATTTTTGTTTTCTTTTTGTAAGCTTTAACGTGGAGAATGAACTCAATTTATTTTCTACTAGCAATTTTCACAGCTCAGTGGCGCCAAGCTCATTTGTTATTTTATGTCAGAGGAAGGCAAACGAGCAGGCGGGTCACGCGATAGACAACTGCAACACCCGCGGCGTTACAGACGCATTGCCGGCCTATAAAAAACCGGAAGATGGGCCTCCGGCTCTCCCACTCACCGGACGGAGCATGGCGGCTGATAGCCTCCATTCATTCATTCCTCCTAACGAAATCAAAATATCTATTAATAAATTAGACCTTCACAGATACTTTTTAACGTCAATATCTAACAAACATTTATATCTCAATCAAGCTACAGACTACCAGCATTTCGGAACGACCACTGCTAAGAAGAAATGCCGAAAGAAACTCAAGCGTTTTGGACTATATTATACCAGAAGGACTTGATTATGCAAAGTCCGGCAACGCTTCTGTGACCCCCGGATATTGCTGGTGTCTATGGGCGGCGGTGATCACTTAACATCACGTGACCCGCCTGCTCCTTTGCCTCTCTTTTAAATAAAAAAAAACCATTTAATCTTTTTTTTATAATATTTTTATACAGATATACAAGTAAAAAAATATATCCTGGGTTTTTAGATTTCAGTATACTCATAATATCTGGGTACACGTAGCATCACCAAACAGATTGAAATAGGGTGACAGGGGACCACTAATTCTCAATAGTCGGCTTTGCATAGCTTGTACACTATAATACAGCAAGGTAATTAATATTTTGCAGTTTTCATTATACAGGGTGTCCCCGGGGAGTGCGGTTTAATTGGTGTTTCTTAATCACGTGTATCAGGGCTTTTTGATTATACGTAGGATTATTACTAAATAGGGTTCAGTGCTAACGTGTTGAATGTGACCGTCTTAAATGTCAAAATTAAATATTGATTGTATACGTTATTTTTTTTCGCTTTATCTAATTTGAAAGTGCTAATTGAAAGCATTAGAAATTAATTTTAAAAGCGCTGGAATGATTTTATTTTTTAATATTTACTAATTAAAAGAAAAATGTCGCAAAAAGCCAACATCACGTGGTGTTCCCAGGCGGTCACCCATCCAAGTACTGACCACGCCCGACGTTGCTTAACTTCGGTGATCGGACGAGAACCGGTGTTTTCAACGTGGTATGGACGTTGGCAAACTAATGTATGAAATATAATAATATATAGCTGCTCATACTTGTAAACTAATAAGTGATTTTCGTTGTTCGTACGGGGTAGACAGAGCTAAGAGTCGCAATACTCGAAATTCACAATTATTGGAATTTTATATAATAATGGT
The DNA here is from genome assembly GCA_020352625.1 of Cactoblastis cactorum. Lineage (NCBI taxonomy): Eukaryota > Metazoa > Arthropoda > Insecta > Lepidoptera > Pyralidae > Cactoblastis > Cactoblastis cactorum. The sequence continues at coordinate 13,710 of JADGIL010018681.1, forward strand.
GGAATTTATAAAAATGATAAAATATGTACATTAAAATTTTGACGCCATGGTACAAACAATACTTTTATACCAAATTTGGCTTATTTAAGGAAAAAGAAAATATTATATTAAAGTTATAAATAACCTGCAAATATTTTTTTTTAGATTCAATAAAATGTTTATAATTTGATGCGCCTGTTATAAATGAATAGCAACAACACACATTAGCAAAATTGTCATATAATTTTTACGTAATTTTTCGTTACATTTGTAAATATTATATTTACGGTCTCTAAAATCGATATTACATTTTTTATAAAAGCTTAATAAACAAATATAGTGCAATAGTAAAATAAAACTAAATATATGCTACGCAATACTTTTTTGTTTGGTTGTATCTGAAATCTTGTCTTATGTCAGTAAATACCTTGTCTTTTCACTCTGGCCATTAAGTACAAGGTACGAAAGTATAGGCATTGGTATATATGTACATACAGTCAACTCATAAAATAGTCTGTAATCACACCGTCTCCTCTCCTATCAATAGGTACAGACATAATCCTTCTTGCTTGTCATTATATCACAAATAGACTCATGTGGCGGGTGATAATGAAAATCTGTAAAATCAAAGATGAAAATTAGCAATTATAAGAAAAAGCTGAAAGAGTTGTTAATTTAAAAATGATTTTATGTATACGTAGTCTATTCAAAGTATTCTCATAATACACAGTGTTCTTGTAGTTTACTTCGTTAGTAAGGATAATTATTATTACAATAGTTTTTTTTGCATTCATAACAATATTAATATAATATTGTATAATAGATTATTTAAATTTATTTTGAATAATTTGAATACCAAGATAAGCTTATACATTTTTAGAAACTTCACGACAGATTTTTATTTTAAATAATATTATTGACAAAAAGATGTCGAAATTATCGAAGAACGTTCTTTACATTACATGGTTACCAAAATATGTATATATCGTTCTATAAATTTTAATCTTAGTAGACACTGACAAAATTTCCATATAATCCAAAGTCCCACAATCACGACGACATCCACTCAACCGAAGCTACTAACTTGCCAATCCTGACCCTTGTTAATGCTCACAGATATTAAGATAGGGCTAATCCTCACATAACTTAGGATAGAGGCCGTTAAACGCGGTTTAGACGCCGCTGACCATTGTCCTGCGTTTAATTTAAACGGGAGACAGCCCTAAGCATTTCACTCACTCAACCCGACTCGTTAACTCTCCTGGACATTTCTATAAAGTCCAAATTCGGGGTATTGACTGCAACAAAATTTTAGGCCAAGTATGCACTAAGATTTTATGTGTTCCCTCTTTATGCAAACAGGTCCTGTGGGTCGAGTTTCTGGTTTTTGGACTATTGAAAATGGAGTTAATATAATTTAAGGTTACGATCACAGACAGGATTACAATTTAGGCATCATGTCCGTTTGTGACGTTATATGACGGGTCGCAGTTAATTATTGTTTATTGTTTTGGGGTCGTGTGGAAATTACTGTGATATTGTTAATAGTCATGATGGACGTATCCTTACAGTTAAATTTAACGCTAGTTTTGGCAATAGTTGCTAAGTCTCGCGACTCTTGGCTCTGTCTACCCTGTCTAATCTAAAGGAATAAAGGCTGATACTGTATCTGTATTAGTTATTTGTTTAAGGAGTTGAAGTGTGACATCGTACGAGGTCGACAGCTCCCGCCCCGCTGCGCCTCATGCGTCTCGACCTTAATAAGGTCCGCGCGGCGTGGCTACCTCCTCTTTTCTCTCGGGTCCAGCACTAAGCTAAGTAGCTTCCTATTCTGCAGCGGCTGCTGACAGATCTCGTTCCTACTGCTAACTCGCGACCCCTATCTACTTCCCTTTCATTGTATAAAATTACAAACCTAATCGACATTTGTAACTGTAGGTACCTTATTAAATATTTTCATTTTCCTAATTCTGTATTTAACTTTTTTCCGCACACTTCCCTCAGCAAAACGCTATAAGTAGTGGCCCCATAAGTTAAAATCGATAATTCTCTTGTTAAATATTTATTTGTATCAGTAATTTTTATGTGAATATTATGCTTATTACATATACTTGCCTCTTTATAGTGGTATGGAGCCACTACTAGTAGTGGTATGGAGGCACTGCTTGTAGTGGTGTGAAGCCAGCTACAGGCTTCTTTTTAGCCTGTAGCACGAATGGGCCGGCTCGTCCGGGGAAGCACCACACTTCCACACACACAGAAGACCGACGCCTGAATGGCGGTTATCAGCCGTCATGCTCCGTCCGATGAGTGGGAGAGCTGGGGGCCCAGCTTCTTTTTTTTACAGTTTTTTACAGGCCGGCAACACTTCTGGCACCCCACGGGCGTTGCAGTTGTGTGTGGCGGCGGTGATCACTTAACATCTCGTGACCCGCCTGCTCGTTTGCCTCCAACTGACAAAAAAAATATTCATAAGCGTTAAAGTGCTTCTGTATTAAACTTTTCTCCACACATTTCCCTCAAGCAGGAACACGCTATAGAATTTATACTTGAATAACTCTGAAATAAATGTGCGTAGTTTCAAAATATGCGTTATTTAATATGCTTTATTTTTCTATCCCTGCTAAATAAGTGACAGCATGACACCCACCCAAGACACCCCACTTTCCACTCGGCTGCACACAGCTCACATTAATATCGTTAATTACACCGATTTTTCTGAGTGCTGCAATAATGAATCATTATTCATAAGCTGAATTAATATTGATGAGAGTTTGAAGTTTAAACAGGTTAGAAATGCTGGTAGGTAAATATTTACCTTTCTAGTTGCATAGTTCTTTTTTGTGATATCGCTATGTCCTTATTTTAACGTCAAAGTCAAAATATTATATTTGATAAATAAACTAGGATCTAGCACTTTTGAATTGTCAATTTGAATAATTTGATTGACGTCAATAATTTACTTAAAAATATTATATATTTTTTTAATGTCAGTGGGAGACAAACGAGCAAGCGGGTCACGAGATGTTAAGTGAACACCGCCGCCCATAGACAGCTGCAACACTCGCGGGGTTACAGAAGCGTTGCCGGCCTTTAAAAAACCTCCGACCTCCCCATTTGGGGAGGTCCTATAAAGAGCCTCTTTATATGTTTTTCTTAAATAAGTATCTCCCATATACAGACATACTTAGCTTAGTTACAATTTTATTATATACTTAATTAATATTAGTAGGAACGAAGTAGGATTTATGTTATATACTTATGTATATCTATACTACAGGTTTCTTATCCCAAAATACAAGCCATATCATTTAAAACATGACATACCATAAACCGTTTTAATAATGGCGTCGTTAATTCAAACAATAGAAGGGCGAGTGAGAAATGTAATTGATTGTCACTCTTTGTTGCTGTGACACGCAATTTTAGATATGAATGAGTGTAAGTTAGACTGTTTGGGGATAAATTTTAGGCTAAATGAGATTTTTTGGGCTAGAGCTCACGTTAGAGAGTTTTCTAGAGAAAACATGTAAATATAGTGAAAATACTACATAGTATAAAACCAAAGTCGCCACCCGCTTTTGTTAATTTGTAAGCTTTCTTCTTGTAATCCTTGCAACGAATTTTGATGCAGTTTTCACTGTTATTAAGACAATTTATTCTCCAAGCTAAACATAAAACGTCAACAAATTCGTTATTAGACACCGAACTAAAAAGGAAATTAAAAAGAAAAAAGCTCCGCCGTAACAGTGTTTGACACTGCCGTGACCAGGATTCGAACCTGGGTTACTACGGCCACAACGTAGGGTCCTAACCACTAGACGATCACGGCTATCGGAGCGACGGTAAGAGTGCCGAAAATACCGTTCACAAGCTGCGTGCATTGACGTCATTGCGAGAATGGCGTAGCGAATGTTGTTAACTCTTTCTACAGTGTTCTACTTTTAACGTGATTTAAATCTTAGAGTTATTGTAATAAGGTTTATATTACAATGTAAAATTAATATTAGCAATTTAATATAAAAATTATTATTAAAATTTACATTTAAAATAATAACATAAATATTTTTTGTCAATGTTAAGGATTACTATAAAAATAAACTTCATAATTCTAATTAGCGACATACATAGCATACAGGATATAGCATATAGGAGCTCCTATTACATCATATGTAACTGTATCTCAAAATTTTAACTTTTTTATTTACGAGACTCATTAATTATCTAATTTATAATTTATGTGATTAATTCTAATACTGCGTAATTAATTAAGGCGTTATAAAATGTATAATGCCTTCATTAATTATTAGAATGTAATAATATATTAATAAACCTTTAATATTTTGACACTGTATAGTATAATACAAACAAGACTCATTATAATTGGATTTCCCAATAATACCAAAACCTCGCCATATTTATTTACCATTCTCCCCTTAATAACTAAAAAGAGTCCATGACAATCATAGACAAGCAATTACTCAGTCGAACGACCAAAATTAGTGGATGTCATAGACAAAATTGGTGTGATTTGATCGCCGCGTGCTTGCCTCTGGTATTACAAAGAAAATTGTAATACGTACACAAAAATAGGAAGGGACTTTGGTAAATGTTGATGGTTCTTTGTTTACTAGGAAATAAAACAATTAAATAATCTATATTGATGTAGTGACAAGGATAGAAAAGGGTATGCTGAAATGGTTTGGACGTATGGAAAGAATGAGTGATAGGAGATTGACAAGAAGAATTTATAAAAGTTAAGTGGATAAGTCAATGGAAACGTTGGAAAAGGTAGGCCCAGAAGAACTTATCGTGACCAAATAAAAGACATTCTTTGAAAATGCAGGTCAGAAGTACCCTTAACCGACGAGCGTGTATGAAAAGATTGATGAATGTGGAGGAAGCCGAGAAAGTATGTCAGGACCGCAGTAAGTGGAAGAATGTAGTCTCTGCTTATGAGAACTATGGAGAAGTTGGGCCTCCGGCTCTCCCACTCACCGGACGGAGCATGGCGGCTGATAGCCACCATTCAGGCATTAATGCTGCAGGCTAACAAAGCAAGCAGCAGGCTCCACACACATACATTTATACGAGAGTACATGGTACAAATACAGCGTTTTGTAAACTGTTAGTATTATTTTATCAATCTATAACAACATACCTATTTAATTCCACTTTTGTGACGACATATTTTTAGACTTACTTTCTATGGTAGGTATATAATATATAGGGGCAAATCACACAAATTGAGTTAGCCCCAAATTAAGTTCGAGATTTGTATTATTACATACCACAGATAATACATATAATACTAGCGTAACGATACTATATTTTACAATAAATGCATATGTAGATAAACACCCAAGACCCAGGCCAATTAGAAAAAGATCATTTTCCATCATGACCTGACGGGGGATCGAACCCGGGACCTTCTAAGTAGTCGGAGTAAGTACCGTTACACCACGTAGGTCGTCCATACCTATTTCATTACACTTTTGTCCACAAATTTCCCAAATCAATTCATTAATAATTAAATCGGAAGCAAGCATTAACAGTAAATATTTGGACAAATTACCAAAACACAATTGTACAAAAAGCATTCCCTTGTTAAGGAGCTAAATTGGGCATTTGATTTGTAAGTGGTTGAGAGGGGACAGGGCACGTTAATTTTTATGATTTTACTAGCTTATGCCCGTGACTTTGACTGTTATTTACTATTGCTAATAGTCGGGTCCTAAGCGGCAAATCACTGTAAAAATCGCATAACCGATATTTTCTCCATTCCACCGCCGTGGTGTAACGGTTAACGCACTTAACCGATACTCAGGAAGTCCCGGGCTCGA
>JADGIL010018714.1:0-10974 GCA_020352625.1 Cactoblastis cactorum
TTTTGTAATTGTAACGAACGGTTTTGAATTCACCGAATAAGCGTGCGCAAATGTTTCAATACACGCCCACGCATCCACTTACCTGCGTAAACTGAACCCATTATACAATAAATACGAGGAACGAAATCGTGCGAATAACGAAATACATTCGAGAGTAACGTTTCGTTACTCGGTACCAGAGGGCGCACCCGTTACTCAGTACCGAATACATACGGTTTGTTACAGGTCTAATTCACAGCTGTCAGTGTCATTGAACGCGAGATTTGGTACGACCAAGCTAAAATACATATTATTTTGATATTTTGTTTGATTGTGTGATTTGATTACATAGGGGTAAAGTCATTATGAGAATAAAACATGTTACCTCTGTAATTAATGATATTCGCCTTACGTAAAAAAATAAGCGAAAGAAAAAATGGAAGACCACTAAATTAAAAACGGAATACAAATGTAATGCAATGAGGGATTAATCATTTGTTATTAAATAAGACCTTATGTTGCGATACTCTTAGAGGCATTTTACTTAAAATTAGTCAACTTACCTAAGAAACACAATCCCAAACCCAAATGCATGAATCTGACGTATGTTGATGAGTGCAGATCTTTGTTGTCATCGATTAGGCGTTGGATGATGGCGCAGGTGACCTAAATAAAGATAACGTGATTGTAAAAGTTAATATTTACGTCTTAAAATATAGAACACTTTATGAAACCAGTTTTACCGTGCGGATTCATCCTAATAGAAAATTAGATTATCTGGTGATAGTCGATTTATCAACCTCTACCAACTTAGGAAACATTTATTCAATAGGGTTAAACTTCAGCACTAGAAATCTTCTTTTTTTTGGTACGACCAACAGCTCAACCTACCAATATTTATTGCAAATTCACCAGTTACCATAGCATAGAAACCCATGCTGGGTAAACTACAGTTGACTATACAAACAACTAGCACCAGAAAACAAGTCATTAAATTTAAAAATAACCCCAGACTCTACAGATCCACACTTTTAACGCCTCTGTTTTTGCGTCAGAGGTTAAACATAACTAAGAACACTCTCGATTAAGTTACTTGTCTAACAAAAAAGGAATAGTCTAAATTGGTTCACCCGTTTGGAAGCTATAATGCCACAGACAGAATAACACACACACACACACGTCACACTCATACACCCCTCATTTTGGCGGGGGTTAATAAACTGAAGACAAATAAGTGTGCAACTCACATCTCCATTGCATGAACCGACGGCAATAAGCCCGCAGGATATGGCCGCGAGCGCGCAGATCTCAGGCGTGGCGCTAGCGTCACTCAGCACTGGCAATAAGTAAGACAGAACCTCTTCTCGCTGCGTACCCGCGTACGCGATGCCGAGGCCTATAGAAATCATTGTTTTTAGGGTTCCGTATGCAAAGGATAAAACGAGTACCCTATTACTAAAGCTTCGCTGTCTATCTGTCTGTCACTAGGTTGTATCTCACGAATCGTGAAAGAGAGATAGGTGAAATTTTCACAGCTGATGTATTATATTTCTTTGTTGCTTCAACAACAAATATTTAGGAAATAATTACAAATATTTAAAATAAAAAATTTGTTTTAAGGGGTCTCCCATACAACAAACTTGACTTTGTTTTTGCTTGTTCTTGCCACGTATTAAATAAGACAATATATAGACGCTTGAAATACAGACATTACATAGTAACTTTTAAAAAAATAATTATAATTAAACAAATACTTAAAGGGGGGCTCCTATACAACAAACGTGATTATTTTGCAATAATTTTCTTGAACAGGTAGAAAATCGAGATAAATTACTTCATTGGTTTTTTTAATGGATTATAATAGTACAGAACCCTTTATGCTCCTCCAGCTTACCATATATATGTTATGAATTTAATTTTGCTATAAAAATACCATAACTCAATTGTCGTGATAGTTGAACTTTTAATCATATACCTGCAAGTTTATACGAAAACCTCGCTATTTTTATAATGCGTCAAATTTTTTGATGAATCTAATTTAGGGTGTGACATAAGTGAACGAGATAAGGTTACATTCTTAAATCAATTCACTAAAACATGGAAATTGCTAGCTTTTGCCAGCGGCTTCGATCACGTGGATTTTGGTCTGTAGTCTTTATGTGAAAGAGTAACAAACATACATCCATACATACATACGTTCTCACAAAATTTCGCATTTAAAATATTAGCCGGAAGTAGGATAGTAGGATGATTTTATACAAATTAAATTCAGACAAGTGCAGCATATTTACAACGTATGTAGCGTAAAGGTCAATATACCCGCTATAAAGGTGGTCCTGGATTCAATGCCTGTTCAGGTTAAGATGGAAAATAAAATATAGAATCTTTGAGTTACAATATCATCATAAAACTGTCTAACCAACTTTAGGGTTAATTAAATCTGTGTGAGTTGCCACTAAAATTTTCGCTTCATAATCTAATTTTCACTTGTCAATGCAGAACGTTTTAGTGTTTTGTCACACAGATTGAGTTAGCCCTAAACTAAGTTAGAAACTTTTATTATGGGATATTAACTCAACGATACTATATTTTATAACAAAGACACATATAGATAACCATCCAAGACTCAGGCCAATCAGAAAAAGTTGTTTTCAGAAAACAGACTCACCCAGCACACTGCCGATCCTGAGATTGTTGGAGGAGTGGAGCACGTAATCGGAGAGCAAGGCGAGCGCCGGATCGCACTCGTTTCGCACACCGCAGTTCACTAAACCCAAAGCCAGCAGGGCACCCGCCTACCACATATTACAATACATATTATCTATACTAATATTATAAAGAGATAAAGTTTGTAACTTATATTGTTTGTTTGTAAGGGCTAATTTTAAGGGATGCAGTTGTTACTATTAAGCCTCGATCGCTGAGAGCGTGATTTCAGTAGCGACCAAATATGGGACCTGTACGTTGCGTGCGTTACGCGTATTGTAATACTGTAGAAAATGCTTATACTTTATTAAAGTATACGAAAATAGCTACGTGTGCAATAAAATGGTGTGGGAAGTCAAAAAGATCATCCAATTTTCAAAAACATGGTATCACATTCCATCAATAAGTATATATAATAATTTTAATGACCATTGGCAAGCAGCTCACATTCCCAAGCAGGATGTAAACAAACATGTGTTCATGTCCTTTCGAAAAGTCTCTTTCTTTCATATGACTTTAAAGATAAGCTATCTCTTTCTTATCGAATACTAGTTCTTATTATTAGTAATACCCAAAAATCTTTATCGATAATTTTGTTTCAATTGAAGTTACTTGTCAATATCTGGGTTCTAAGCGGCGTATTAAGATGAAACTAACGCTTTATTTTAAGTTAGATCTGCTGCAATATATCTGTGAAAACCGCATCAAAATTCAGTATTTTTTGTCTGATGTGCGTACAAACACAGACATATAGACAAAAATTAATAAAAATATTTATTTAAATAAAAAAACAAAACACCCGACTGCAAATGCTAATGACTGACTAAAAAGGGGAAAACAAGTTTTGAATATATTTTAAATGATTGCAGGCGGGCAAAGTGGTAGATACAACGATGTCTCGTAGATTGGTTTTTCCCGCCTGCAATTATATAAACATGTAGTGCATATATTCATAGATAAAGTCACACTGGATAAATTGGCTTGTGCAGTCTGAGTTTAACACTTGATAAAGTAATAAAAAACTAAAAATTATTTTCAGCCACTCCTCACCTTGATATGTTCGTCCGCCGTGTACAAGTACTTGTCAATGGGCGTCAACCCCCCGTCTACGTCCCACAGGTGAATCATACCCATAGATGCGGCCGCAGACAGCATACCTGTCCATGATGAATAATGGAAATTTAGATATCTGAACAAGAATTAACTTCTTAACTAAAGTGCTAATACTGACACGTTACGTGTTTGTTAGACGCTCACACATACCTCTTTTTCTGTAATCTCTATTTCTCTTTATTTTTTATTATAATGTATGTGTCTAATAAATAAATCAATGTAAATCTAAAAATATATATAAAATTGACCGCTTACCATGATCCTTATTCTTATACATCCATTTGTTCCCGTCCTCGGTAGTAACCAGCTTGTCCCGACCGAAGCCGGCATTCACGAAAGCGTTGACGAAGGTTGCGGATAAGTTTTGACGAGCTGAATCTACCGGATGTTCAGCAAGCAACGATGGTCTGAGAGCCGAGCCTGCCGACTCTAGCCAAGTCTTATACACCTCTTCAGGAGTTTTCGGCTCCATAATGTCGAGCTGAAATTGTACAATTTTATTAATATTTACGATATAGAAGATGAGTACTTAGATTCGGAATGGTGACAGTAAAAAATTCAGGATCAAATAAAGATTAATAAAAAAAGAACCATAAATGTCTAATAGAGGAAATATTATTTTTAAATCCATCAGTCAACACCAGCTAATTTAAAAACTAATTTAGTCTCCTTTAATAGCTAGAATACCTTTGAATCGAATTTTTAGCCAATATAAGGTATTTTTTAAATTAAAATTTTATTTATCAGTTCAATCTTATATTGATAAAAAGTTCTCATAATCCCTGCGGCATTATCTCATGGGTCTTTATATAAAGATTTAAAAAATTACCTCTCTAGCAAGACTCAGATAGTGATCGTTGATGTGAGCATTGAGAAGTATGGTACGTAGATCTTCATCTTCTAAGTCTAAAGGCACGTATTGACGTGCAAGCATATAGCAAAGTTGTTTTTTCAGTAATCTGTAAACAAATGAAAAAATATTGAAAAGGAAATAAAGATAAATAGAAACTGATGTAGTCCTTTCATTTTGAACATATTTTATGTACGGGCATTTTAAATGATGCCCTATTAAACACATGGTTCATAAAATACACAATTCAGTGGTAAGAGAAACAATGAGAGTAGTTTAGTCTTAAACCGTACATTAAACCCCAGAAATAAGACAGTTATGACTAGTATAATTTCACCAATGCCAACAACATGAAACTCTTAGTATAAAAAAAAATAATTTTGAAAGAAAAAGCCTAAACTGTTTTGACAATAAAGAAGTTAACTTACGGATCATTGCATGCATTTAAGATTTCTTCACATTTAACGGTATCATGAAGCTGCATGGCCACCAACAGAGCTCGGGGATACTCGCCAAAGCGCAGATACGTTTCCAACACACCCTGCAGGATCTGAGTGGACTCTGGCTCCACAACATAACTGGCACAGCTAAAAAAATGAGAAACAAATCTTTATCAAATTCAATGGAAAATTTTGTAATCAAATGAAGACATCCATTCATGTAATTTGTAAAATTAACAATGATATAGTATGGATAATAAGGTAATAATAATAAAGCCCTTCTTTCCGCATTGCTACATGTAATTTTTAATAAATATAAAAATGTATCGATAATGAGGTACTGCTAAGTTAAAAAGGCAATAAACAAGTAGACTAATTGCAATGAATATTATAATTAATAATATAATTTATGAAGAAATAATTATGAAACTCCTCATTGCAGATTCTTTTTCCCCTACAATAATACAAATCCCAGTTAACACCATGCTTTGTTCACATAAAATTTATTTTTCTGTTGGTTTTAATATGTTCCTTTACATATTATATGTATATGGTTGAAAATTATTAAAACTTACCCAATAAGATACAAGCAGACCCGAGGATAGTTGCTCTGGTCCATATGCTGTGTGAGTAGGTCAAGTCGGTCGATCTCCATAAGTAGATCGCACGCCTGGATTTCAGCAGAGTGTTGCATGTCAAAGGCGATCACGTCGCGCACTAATGGCAGCAGTGTATCCATATTATTGACGTTCCACTCTTCAGCAATTTCTCCTTCAAGTTGTCTAAATCCGTATAATGTTATGGTTAATTTTCACTGATATTAAAATTGTATGTATGTTATGGAAGTAAGAAAGTGGACATTGAGCTCAAAGTCTCTGTAGCTGTAGAGTAACTGCGCTTTGTTAATAAAAATAATTATTAAAACAAAAAACCCGACTGTCAATGCTGATGATTATAGTTATATGTATGCTGATGAATATAAAAGGGGAAAACATGCTTTACAATTTAGTTAAATCGTATGCAACACACAGTGAACTTCGTACACAGCAGATATTATAATTTTATTTAATAGAAACTTAATGTATATATTTTAAATAATTGCAGGCGGGATAAATTGATAGATACAACGATGTCTCGTAGATTTGTTTCTCCCGCCAAATATGCAGCAGAGTCAGGTTTATCTGTGTAAGCCTTATTTTACACTAATATTATTTAAAGAAAAATGTTTTTATATCATTGAAAGTTACGCGAGATGAGATAATTAAATGTAAGTATATTTTATTCGGATAACTCACGTGAATTTTTGTCGGTATCGCCGACCGTTTCGGCCTATTATTATTAAGAGCACAAGGAACACCCGCGTCGCGACGTTCCTGGTACCTACTCGCCCTGAAGATGGCCTTCTAAATAGGCCGAAACGGTCGGCGATACTGACAAAAACATTCATGTGAGTAAACCAAATAAAAATGTTTTGTTTATTAGTTCTCTGTAATTAACGCTGTGGTATGCTGTGGGTGACGTGAGCAATGTATGTCACCAGTGTCATTCGCACTGTCATGACAAATCCAATGACACCTCATATGTTTAAATCCTTCAAGCCATTTAGGCCCTAGGAAGGAACATAGAAATCTACATACATACATATGTACGAAAAACAGAACCCTCCTTCTGCCGCAGTTGGGTAAAAAATAAAAGAACAATGTTGTACTTTTATAATGATTACAACTGAGAAGTATAAGTAAAAGTATAGTTTTGTTTTACAACAAAGTAGCTATTCCAAAGGTTAAAACTTGGATCTCTGATGACCTATATATGCTTTGTTGTTAGATCTCAGTTTTGAGTAAAAAGCTCCCCATATCTACATTAGATTTACAAATTTGTTTCATTAGTATACCTGACATATTCATGACCCCAATCACCAACATTTGACATGGTACCAAGAAGGCAATATTTAAGACATTCTCTCTTTTCCGCAGCATCCTGTAACAAAAAATCATAGATTAAAATTAAACATACACTTAATTTCAAATTAAAAAAAAAATATTTAATTCAATAGTAAAATGTTTTATTTGTATTCACAATATTTAAAATTAATCTTTTTACTAGCTTTTGCACGCGTCTTCGCTCCCATAAAATTTTAAGGGTGAATAGAAAAAGAGAGAAAGTAGCTTATGTCACAGCCCTTCATCCATCTTCACATAAAAATCACACTCTGTTGCTACGTTTTGAAGTTAAAGATAGACAATCAGACAAACAAACACAGTTTCCCATTTATAATATTAGTTTGGATAAAATTTTCAATGTTTCCCAAATGCAACTATTACTTAAGTAATGAGATCAATATACAATTAGACTTGAGTATTTTATTACTATGTAAAACCTGTACCAATTGTTTGTTTATTTGAGTATAGTGTCTATCAATAATATTGTAAATGATGTATTTTTTAAGTATAACCATACGTAATTATTTATGTATCACTTGGTTGAGATAAGTAACATACATATATAACAAAAATTTCAATAGAACAATATTGTAGAAAAAGTAGTACATAGGTATAAACTATAAAATAATAAATACTTACTTGAGATCCACTTACTCCCATAGCTAGAACGGACACAACATCGGCACAGAACTTTTTGGTCTTTGTGTCCGTGATCTTTTCATATACTTCTTTTAAAGCAGGATAATGTTCACGTAAAAATTTAAGAGGTTTTGGCACAGATGTCATTGATGTAGTTGATGTCCTTATAAGGTTGCTCAGCATTTGGAGAGCCGGGAAATACAGATCTATATCATTTCCCTATAACATACAAAGAGGTGCTTATGTTCTAAGGTAACTTATTACAAAATTTTGTATATAAATAAATCTATATTAAAACTCACCATAAGCTTCTCGACGAGCATATTAAGCTCTTCTTGTAGGCGTTTATCTTCTTCGGACTGAAAAAACACAATAATATATAAAAATAAGACCAAACAATCGCATAATTCTACTACCCATGATGCTACAATTATTTTTACCAAATCATCATTGGGTGGGGGCACAGGTTCTGTCTTTTCTTTTTTAGGTTCTTCAGCCTTGTTCTTTACCGTCATATTTAATTGTATTTATTATCAAGAATATGTATTAAATTACAAATATATTTGATTAAATCTCTTGCGGTGATCAACTTTTAGCTTCACAATGAGTTTTACAAATTTGACAAGTCACCACTGCGACAGCCACATAACAAGTTTGCCATAATTTTAAAATTTATCTAAATCCCATGGAAGTCATATATACTAACGCACAACAGGAAAGTGCACTATTCAAAGTAACGTAAACAAAAATCTACCTAATTGCTTTTATTTAAGATTTCTTTTTAAAGTGAAAGTTGCCGCGGTCCGACAGAGATAACACACCCAGGGGTATGCCTTTACTTCTAAAAATTGCCAGTACGTAATACTGGAATGCATGTATTGACCGAAAACTCTAAGCAAACATTAATGTGATACAGGATTATTTCTTCATATATAAAAATATGGAGATAAGTATTTGCACGAGTCTACATATACATGTACCCATATCTATTCATTAAACTGGTTTACAATAATTTTATGCAATAAGGTGTGTATATCCATATATATAATAAAACTGAAAAAGAGCGAAATCTGTACTTTACTGAAAGAGGGAGACTACGAGATGTTAAGTGAACACCACCACCCATAAACACCAGCAACACCTGGGGGTCACAGGAGTGTTGCTGGCCTTTAAGGGATTTATACGATTTTTTGTTGAAGGTTCCGATGTCGTATTGGTCCGGAAATACCACTACAGGCAGTTCGTTCCACAGTGTGGTCGTCGAATGGTCGTCGAACGCCATTCGTCTAGACGGAATGAATGAAACTTTAGTCTGCGGCAGGTAGTATAGTGTAGAAATTCTACGGGTATTAACTCGATCAACATCCTCAGAACACTCCCCGCGATAAATTCGGTAGAAAAGCACAGAGTAGCAACATCTTAGACCCCCTCGCCTTACCAAGGACACTCAACTTTTTCGAGGCCAATTTGGCCTTGTCTTACAAATGACCGAGGAACTGGACGTTGCTCGAAATGTCGACGCCTAGAATACCAATGTTAGGCTTGACATCGAGGGAAGTGTTGTGAAATTCTGGAGATACGACAAAGGGAGTCTTTTAAGCGGTGAACGCGCAAGCAAGTCTTTGTGGGGTTAAGGTATAATTCTAAAGATAAACTAGAAAATAACGAGCCAACACAGATAGCCATTCCAAGAAGGGTTTATTTTCCTTTCTAGGACCGTAAATCTGTGTGAGTGCACAAACCAGTTCAAATACTAAATTTATGCTAAATCTAAAGACTTTTTCCTCCTAACACTGACATGAACCTACCCTCTTTGTATATTATTGTAGATATATTGCTGTATTTATAATATTTTATTATTATTTATATAATATTCTCTATAAATATATTAAAATTGTAACCGAGCTGCATATGACTCTACGTAGAAGATATTAAGCAAAAAAGTAGGGTTTTTTTAGGACCAATAGAAGCTTATTACGATTATTTTTTGAATTTTTGTCTGTATGTTTGCACGTAGTATCACGTGTTACGTGCGTTCGGTTTAAGTAAGTAAACAACAGTAAATGATTACGAAAAAAATGTGTTTTGTAAAAAAAAACATTTTTCCTTTAATCTCTTAGTCAGACGATTCTTATTTTACATCGGGGGGAGGGAGTCATAAAATGGCAAAAATCGTCTTGCGTAATAAATAGATAGACCCATAGCCTATCCATAGTCCATACTAATATTATTAATGTGAAAGTATGTCTCCACATAAAAAATCACACTTATCCGTTTTGACGTGACATCTTTCACGTCACATCGTCACTTGATGTGGAAATAGTGAAAAGGGCTGGGAGTAACATAGGCTACGTTTTGTCTCTCTCTATTTCGTCACCCGAATTTTACGCGCTGCTGGCAAAAGCTAGTATTATATGTGCCCGCAACTTCGTTTGTATACGGTTAGAATAAGAACAATTTTATTATACTATTCCGTTCTCTTTCAATGAAAAGAATCAGAAAAAGATTTTTACCTATCATTATATTCATTCAAATGACGATGACTTTTTTTTATGAACCGAATTTGATGAAACAAACTTTAAATCCTTTTCTGAGTTAAAAAAAAGCAATTGATCAAAGTTTTAAGTAAATCGGTTCAGCACTTTCAGAGATTAGCTTGAGAATTCATTCAAATGACGATGACTTTTTTTAATGAACCGATTTCGATAAAACAAACTTTAAATGTTTTTCTGAATTAAAACAAAGCAACTGGTGAAAGTTTGAAGTAAATCGGTTCAGTACGTTCGAAGATTAGCGTGATCATACATACAGACAGAGAGACAAAAAATTATAAAAAATTTTTTGCTATCTATTTTTCTTTTCAAGTGTCTCTCTGTCTATTTCCGTCAAAAATCATAAATGTACAGACAAAATATTTTTACTGTTTTATTATATGTATAGATATGAATAAATTTTTTACACAACCAAGCAAGCAAAGATGCACGAAGGCCCACCTGATGAGAAGTTTCACCACTTCCCATCATGTGGGCCCTCATGCGCCCTATGCGCGGACGCCTGCAAAACTAGTGGTGTCACATGCTCGTTGAAACATTTATATAACTCCATTTTTGAGGAATTAATTCTTATGTACACTTTTATATTGAGATCAAAGTAAATATTGTTATTGTTATGTGGTATGGAGCCACTACTGGTAGTGGTGTGGAGCCTGCTGCTTGCTTTGTTAGCCTGCAGCATGAATGGGCCGGCTCGTCCGGGGAAGTTCCACACTCCCACAGAAGACCGACGGCGGCTATCAGCCGCCATG
>JADGIL010018718.1:2520-13337 GCA_020352625.1 Cactoblastis cactorum
GACATAAAAAAAAAAAAAAATTTAACCCCCGACGCAAAATAGGGGTGTTATAAGTTTGACGTGTGTGTATGTGTCATTCTGTCTGTGGCATCATGGCTCCTAAACGGATAATTCTTTTTTTGTTTGAAAGTCGACTTCATCGAGTGTTCTTAGCTATTTTGTAACCCCCGACGCATAAAGAGGAGTAAGTCGGAAGTACATATGTCTTGTTATATTATGTCGGGGCTTCTTTTAAATTTTTAATTTAATTACTTGTTTGTAATATTTATGGCAAGATTATACTCATGTTGAAGTAGATAACGAGTTCGAGACACAAAATCTTTAGCTCCACAAAGGCAAAACAAGGTGCTTCACTATCTTATCCTGATGCTATTGCTATATTATCGAAAATATGGAGATATCAGATATGATTTCATAATCGTGTCTATATTGCTATAATTCGTTTACCGTTTTAAAAAACTTATTGAATTGCATTGACTCATCTGCAATGGTGAATAACAAAAGCGTCTTAAAATCTCAGAGCGACCAAAAAACTCAGAATGTGTTTTTGTACATTTTTCGGTATTTTAATCTGTTTAAAATATTTTTTAACATCAAGACAAGGATAAAACCTATGCATAGAAACAACATCGCGCACACGCAAATGTCGATAAGATATTGTTAGACGTATCACCGACAACTTGTCCAACTGTTCCACCTCCTAGTTGACGGGAAGATAGATAAAGAAGGGGCTACTGTCAGCTATCAGGGTAGCTACACACATAAGCAGGTCGGCATAGACGATTCAGCCCTCCTGGCCCGCTAATGCTGCCCCCGTAATGAAAGCTAAGCGACCTTTTCTCGAACATTCATCCACATATCCGATTTTACCGTCCGGATGTGCCGTTTAATTCCGGTCCGCTGTGCTAGCCTCAGCATAGTAAAAGCAGCTTTGAATGAAAGATCTGCTGTTTATCGCAGTGAACGGATAAAGCCTGAATGAAATAATAGGCCGGCTCGTCCGGGGAAGTACCGTGTGGTACTTCCCCACAGAGACTACACCGACGCCAGAATGGCGGCTATCAGCCGCCATGCTCCGTCCGGTGAGTGGGAGAGCCGGAGGCCCAACTTCCTCCCCATTTGGGGAAGTAGGGAACCTAGTCGAGGGTTCATGTGATACACTGGTTAACGACCGTAACAGCTCGCGCTCGCAACTGTCGCGACTCAGCCGCACGACGAGCATCTACGCCTATCGTCCTGTCTGTCAACAACTAATACGAAAGCGATTGGTAAACAATTGAGATTCAACTCGTAAACTAGTCGAAAAGTAGGCCGTTTTCTCAACCAGTTTACCATCGACCGTAAACGGTCTCGTTGACAATAAAATCTTCGACGACCAACTACCAGCGCTCATAGACATAATATCTACCCAGGCAAAGATAATACTCACGCATAGAGACAACGTCGCGCACGCGCAGATAAGATATCGCCAGACGCATCACCGACGCTTTGTCGAGCTGTTCCACCTCCTCCTTCTTGGCTGGGAGGGCTGCTGTAAGCTCGTTGAAGATCTGCATCTCCTTCGTGCGGCGGCATCTTGCGGCCACACGGGATTTCTCCTTTCTTTTCTCATTGTTCCTGTGAAAGAGAACATTGGCGATTTAATTCAGTTGACTGGTTAGAACAAAGGTACTTGTTAACCGACTTCAAAAAGGGCGGAGGTTCTCAATTTAGCCAGTATTTTTTTATGTATATATGTACATCGATTACGACGACGTTTCTGGTCTGATCTAAGTAGTTCTTTTTTTATTCGACGCAGAATGTTAATAAATCAATGTTAAAGAATGCTAATAAATTTTACTCATTTTGGCCTAGCAGTTTTGTTTTTGTTTACTTGGACGATATAATTTAGTCACATGGATGATGTTATAACACGAGCACTATGGACTGACGAGCTCCGTTAGAACGATGACGGTTTCGGAACCCGGCCAGATTAAAATGGATTTTTTAAAATACAACTTCTATTAAAAAAGTACAGGAAGAAAAGTGTCTTTATTCTGCCGAAATGAGGACGCGTTGGATGACCGGCGTAACACGAATGTTTAGGGTTAGGAACGTTTATTTTAGAGGTAGTTTGAGGGTAGCTGCTGTGAATGAGAAAGTACAGAGTCTTGTAACTAAAAGGACCATGAATATGGAGGTGAATGGTTTCCGAGGAAGAGGAAGACCATAAATCAATGAAAACCAATTACTAATAGTTATATTACACTAAAAAGTAAAAAATAATATTACTTATATTATTGTTTTTATTTATTCTGTTCTATGGTTAAAAGATTGGATATAAAACTACACCTCTATAAAGTAAAACAAAAAACCCTTAAGAACAAAAGGGATAGGAATACATTTTTTAAAAATTTGATGAAATTTAAGCCATTATTTTTTACCGAGATCACTATTTAGTCAACGGATGGACTCTGAACAAATACCTTATCTTTATATATGGTATTTTATTCTTCTCTTTGGTCAACAGCCTCTCCCCATCTCTTAGTAAACACATTCTCAAATATGATGATTCATATATATGTATATATAAGAATTACCATTAATTTTACAGATATAACTGACGAACTTATAACTTAAGTATCTCAAAACGCGACCATTCCGGTCGCTACACAGCAGAAACTGAGTAGTAATTAGTTCTTTGTTTCATTAATTTGTCATTAAGAACGATAGTAATATTATCGTTTGTTCCAAATCGGGCATTGAAAAAATACGTCATAACCAAATGCATTTACGAATAGATTCCTTAAGTTGTCTGTCTGGTTTTTAACGATGCTGTTAAGTTTGTTAGTGGCGCCATTCTGTATATTCATGTACTAAATGTATTAGTAAAGCAACCGTCAAATTACTTGAACATAATTCACGTTATTCTGCATCGCATCATCGCCTTTAACACCACAGCATAAAGTTCTCTGGTGTGCAGTAATAGTGCTTAACTTTTGTGACGAGAATTATATTAAACAGTGTTTCCTATTCCCGCCCAAGACTAGAAGTATTGTTAAAAAATACGCACTCTAGATAATACTAATTGCTAGACAAGCTTCTGTACCCAAACCATAAACTATTTATATCAGCAAGATAATTAGATTTTCGTAAGTAAAATATTGATACAGATAACAATATCTTTTTAAGTAACAATAAGGAACAAGTGTCTTCTAGAAGCTGTGCACAGTAAAAATAATAAAAAAAAAAAACAAGTCTATTACTGAAGCTGTACGCGAAGCGGTTTCATGTTGGTTTGGGAGAGGGGAAAAAACATGTGGCATCTGCTTCTCTGCCTGTACATATAAAACAAGTAATAAAATTAAACATTTAAAAACCCTCCGACACATATGACACACACGTCAAACTTATCCCCTCTTTTTGCGTCGGGGGTTAAAAACCATAGCTAAGAACACTCGATTAAGTCACCTTTCTAACAAAAAAAGCATCATCCAAATTTCAACCTGCTAGCAACCTGCCATCACTGCAGATTATCAGTCAATTAAGTTTACAAGATCATTGGTTCTGTACGGGCGATAAAAGTAATGTAATTTATTCTGACAGACAGACACATTAATGCGAATGAGACATTACTGACGCAAACTGGACCCTTAAACGTGACAAGTTTCATAATATATTAAGCACGCACGGCACGTTATGAAGAGTCGCCATAAAACAATCTATCATCGTGGCAACTTATTCTTATAGCGAACTAGCAGCGACTGTCCCACGATTTCCCATACAAAAAACGGAATTAATGTAACCTAGTCACTACTGGATAAGTAACTTTCTAATGGTGAAAGATTTTCTAAATTCGCCTAGTAGTTTCGAAAATTACCACCTCCATACAAATATTTCCTTTACATAATCTATATACATATGTACATACATATGTATATAAAAGAGGAAGATTACTGACATACCCAGAGAACATCACGCAGCGCAAACCGCTGAGAACCTATAAGCTTGAAGTTTTGTTACATGTAGATTCTTCATTTAACATAAGTGTACACTGAAGAAGGAAATTCACTCCACTCCTAAAGGGGTAAAAGTTTATATTGTACTTTTATTCCTGCGATAGATAATTATGCCTAAAATTTTGTAAAAAATAATTTAGCCAAGTTATGAAAAACGTATTTTACTATTTTAAAAATATAATTAATAACTCAAAATCTGAGCGAGCGAAGCCCCGTCCAAAACGAGTATTAATATAAATGTATTTAATAAACTAACTCAAGCAGTGACCCAAAACGTTTCATGTTCCATATCAAGCAGGAATGTGTTTAAATATTTTCTTCCTCACTATGTACATAATAACTCTCGATAGTTAAAAATATCTTAGAAACAATGAATCAATCACACTACATTCGCAAGTTTTGCACTTGGAATCCGTACGGTACAACTCTGCAATTTCTAGGAAACAAATATTATATTTCGCTCGAGCTAAAAATCTATTTACGAAAATACCAGCAAAACATACTGAGAGCTGTAGAAAAGAAATATACAGATGACATGACATACATAGTTATTTGTTTTAGTGTTCTGGACGTCAATATTATCTACATACATATATAAAAGCGAATAAAACTTATCACAAAATCCCAGAAACTATAAGTGCTAGGGGTGTTAAATTTTGCATGGGGGTCCCATTTAGGACGTAAAGACACGCTAAGATAGTATTATGCAAAGTTTCCACGGGATTAGGAACTATAGAACGCGAGTGTAACCGCTGGGAAATTTAGTATGTAATTAGTATTCAGTTTCAAAATAAATTAATATAGTCCTAATAATAGAACCAAATATTTGTCAATAATTCGGACAAAACTATAGCTGATAAAAGTACAATAGTTTGGGTATGACAAGGATGGATGTATACAAAAGAGCGGAACAGACTGAGGAAAATATCCACTGGATAGTTACGGAACCACTAAAGCATGAACTCTGTATTTCTTCCGTTAATTTCATGGAATTTCTTCAATCTTTAACAGCACACCGCTATCTCCTTTGGAGTATGTTATTGTATCTACTAATATTATAATCTATACTAATATTTTACTAAGTTTGTAACTTTGATTGTTTGTCTGTAAGGGCTAATCATCGAAAATACTGATGACCTATCTTGAAAACTATTTCACAATCAGGAACCTACACTATTCAGGAATTTAATAGGCTATATTTTAACGCCCAATAATGTGGGCACGGATTGGCTAGTAGCTAGTAAAGGTGTTCGATTGAAAACAGGTCCTCTCTTTCGTTACTATGTTCAAACAGATAGAGAGAAATAAAAGGATGATAATATTCCTCTATCCTAATTCTAATTACTTATTCGGGCCACTAGTGTAAGCATTAGACGGATGATTTGTTCATTTAATTGTGTCAATCTTTGTTAAAATACATTACTTCTATAATTAAGTTAAAAATTATAGATAGATAATAAAATAGCAGGTACCTATTTATAAGGGCATAATAAACCATTATGCTCAGATATTGATTTACTAGCTGTGTACTCCCGACTTCGTCAGCGTTGCATAGTCCGGCGGTTTAACCGTGAAAGCGGAAGTGCCATGACTTACATACAAACTCTCCCCATTTTATTATATAAGGGGTTGATTTTTGAAAAAAAAAAAGTAGCCTATTTCTAAATACGGGTTTTTAACTATATACATACCAAACATTTAAATTGGTCCCGCGGTAGTATGGACATAATGTTACGTATTCAAAATAACTGTTATTTTCAAGTAATATCCATAACCGCACAGTGATAATGAGGAAAATATGAATTAAGAACTAATAACCTAACATAAAATTACTTAAATAAACAAATTTTATAAATAACGTTAGTCGGGTTTATTGAAAACATACATTAGATTGCTTAATGTTTAAATAATTACTAAATTAATGTCATTAAGAGATACTACAAATTTTAAGAATTATTTTCTCTGAAATAATAGCGGAAATTAAATCTGTTAATGCATATAAAATATTGTGTATATCACTTAATTTTACTAATCTAGAAAGCTGTTTGCAAAACCAGTTCGTAAATATACCTATGTGCTTACGTCAAATTAAACGAAATATCGAACTTATTATGAAAGTAAGCAATACGCAATGCCATTTGCCAACCAGAAATCTATTAGTACAATATAAGCACATTTTATTTCATCTTGAACCAAAGTGCTAAATAATCAAATGAGCGTCGCGCCTGACTTGATACTTCTACTCTGTTCCCAAGAATAAATAAACGGTCAAGTGCGAGCCAGACTCGCGCATGAAGGGTTTCGTGACATTAAAATATATATATTTACATATTCTGTGAATAACTATTTGAAACGTCTAATTGTTGTTTTTATCAATATCGAGCAACAACAAGCAAAAAAAAACCGGCCAGCGAGTCGGACTCGTGCACCACCATTTCCGTACCATAATCTATGAAAAAACGGCAAAAATATCACATTTTTGTATGGCCTTAATTATTTATTTTACTTTGTTTTTAATATTTGTTTAAGCGACAACAGAAATACATCATCTGTGAAAATTTCAACCGTCTTTCTTTCACGAAAAAACTGTGATTGGTATGGAATGGTTATCTTACGATTTTGCAGTTTAAAACTTAGATATTTAAAGCTAACGATGTCAAGCTTTTATAGCTTGACAGGTAACAGAACGTGCCAAAAAATATGTTTTCAAAAAACATAAACCCTTTTTTCTGGCGCAGTAAGGTTATAAAAAGCGTCACGTGTAGTAGTTATACTTCGGCATAAATCATTAGTGATGCAATAAGACAACAAATAAGCTTTCAATTTGTGTTGGAGAAAGAAGAAAAATCTGTTGTCTAATTATTTCTTAAGTTTACGCGAATATTAGACATTGAAATGAAACAAATTTAACGGATTTTATCGCGGTTTAATCACTACACACAAAGGAATTTTATACTGTTTTATACTGTTGTCTGCTGATATTATTTATATACTATACATATTCCTTTTATGTCAGAGGGAGGCAAACAAGCAGGCGGGTCACGAGATGTCAAGTGATCATCGCCGCCCATAGACAACTGCAACACCCGCGGGGTTACAGTAGCGTTGCCGGCCTGTAAAAAACCTGAAGTTGGGCCCCCGGCTCTCCCACTCACCGGACGGAGCATGACGGCTGATAACCGCCATTCAGGCGTCGGTCTTCTGTGGGAGTGTGGTACTTCCCCGGACGAGCTGGCTCATTCGTGCTACCGGCTAAAAAGTAGCCTGTAGCTGGCTCCACACCACTACAAGTAGTGGCTTCATACCACTACAAGTAGTGGCTTCATACCACTACAAGTAGTGGCTTCATACCACTACTAGCAGTGGCTCCATACCACTATTTAAAAGTTATTATTCCGAATAGAATTTATAGTAAATCAATGCCTTACCAGAATCTCCACTTATGTTTTTGAAGAATTAACTAAAACGAAAATAGGTTTAAGGATTGCCATTGAAAAATATATTTGTAGAAAAATAAAATTAGGCCGGCAACGCTTCTGTGACATCCCGGGTATTGCAGGTGTCTATGGGCGGCGGTGATCACTTAACATCATGTGACCCGCCTGCTGGTATGCATCCCTCTTTCATAAAAAAAAAATTTGAGGATATAGTTACTTACTACAAATTAAAAAAAAAACTAAATAAACTAAATATATATAATAAACTAAGCATAGATAACTCTCCCAAATAAAAGTTTAAACTTATCAATTCTGATAATAGATTTTTATTTAATTTTTCTGTAATTGTACACGGAGCACATTCTTAAGACGTAATTTGACTTCTAAATGAGGAGCCAAATCGATTGATCTAATAAATTCATAGAGTATGAAAATCAACAGCTTCGTTTTTAGGTCAATGCCGAGCGATTGAACAACGTTTAGAGCCGCGGTTATATTAAGCCAGTTGAGAGACGAGAGCGATACAGATCGTTCGACTCACAGATCAGACTAATCATTGCAATAGGGTAGGTTACAACGAGCGTTTGATACTTTTATATATTTTATCTCGTAATGGTTAACAGGCCCTGACCGTTCGCAGGCCCTGTCGATCGCCGGTCAAGTCATGATGGAAAATGATATTTTTCTGATTGGCCTGGGTCTTCAGTGTTTATACATACGTGTATTTGTTATAATAAACTTTGAGTCGTTTTCATGAAACAAGTCTTGTACCTCCTTTAGGGTTTACTCAATCTGTGTGATATGTTAGGGACATATTTATTTATTATTATTTTGTGACGTCATCAATTTAAATTGCAAATAGCGAATATAGCAAGGATATAATAAAAAATATTTAAGAATTCGAAATTTTAATTGAGCATATAATCAATAATTATTTTTTAAGGATATTTATTTCACAATATCCTCAGAACATTTATCTTTTATTCAAGTCATCATCCCTATTGATCTTAATCTTGTATAATCTGTATTATCCGTACTAATATTATAAATGGGAAAGTGTGTTTGTTTGTCTGTCTTTCTCGTCAAAACGGAGCAACGGATTATTGTAATTTTTTATGAGGAGATAGCTGAAAGGCTGGCGAGTGACATAGGACATAGTTTTATCTCTTTCTATCCCCCGAATTTCACGCGAGCGAAGCCGCGGGCAAAAGCTAGTTGCATATAAGGCGAGACTTGTATAATTTATTAATTACACCATTCGACAAGTGTGCGTATCGCGAATTTTGTTCCGTAACTATGTATATACAAATATTCCTATATTTACACATTGAGCGGCGTGCAAAGATGAGCTTAATTCTCTGTATCATTTGTTTTTTTATTACTTATGGAACTGTCTCCATTATTTGCATGCGTCTTCTGTGTAATAACATGGTTTATGTTCAGAAAGCATAACAAATCCTTTTATGCGTTTTGGAATTTTAGCCACAAACTGCAGCTAATAGCTGCACTTATCAGTAACATGTTAACGTAGACACAAATTCAGTGATAGCCGACATCCATCAGCTTTAAGCTTCTTCTGTAATAATAATTAATAATACTTAACAAATATACGTACACTGTTACAATCTGGGAAAATATTTTAATATATTTTTTCTAACCAGCATGGAAGTTATAAGATACTGTTATTATTATTTTTTTTTATATAGGGACAAATCACACA
The DNA here is from genome assembly GCA_020352625.1 of Cactoblastis cactorum. Lineage (NCBI taxonomy): Eukaryota > Metazoa > Arthropoda > Insecta > Lepidoptera > Pyralidae > Cactoblastis > Cactoblastis cactorum. The sequence continues at coordinate 11,676 of JADGIL010018718.1, forward strand.
AATTGAGTTAGCCCCAAACTAAGTTCGAGACTTGTATTATGGGATACTAACTCAACGATACTATATTTTATAATAAATACATATATAGATAAATATCCAAGGCCCAAGTCAATCAGAAAAAGGTCATCTTCCATCATGACCTGACCGGGGATCGAACCTGGGACCTCCTGAGTATCGGTCAAGTACGTTAACCGTTACACCACGGAGGTCGTCCTATTATGAACCTACATTCTGACATTGCTAAAGAAGTTTCTAGATTGATCCTCTCAGATTCTATCATAGATTCTGGGCACGCACCTTTAGCTCACAACAGGGGCGCCTAAGGAAGTTTTATTCTTAAATAAATTACGTATACATATAATGTAGTAACAATGAGTATAATCGATATGCAGAAGCGACAAAACAACAAAAAACCCGATCAAATGCGTGATGGGCCACGCCCAGTTTAGACTTCCGTAGTTCATTAAAGCAGCCAGTTGCAAGTCGGATTCGCTGACCTAACCTTCTTAACATCTTAACTACATACTGTTATTATCTATGATTTCCTACACGAATCTTCTGTATTCATTTTCGAATAGAATATTATTTACTCGTAAACTTTTAGGTCGATAAATTTTTCTTTTAATTTATTATAGGTACATATAATCAACAGCACATCGTAGTGTGATAGTTTATCTTTCATTTCCATTATTATAGGTACAATATCATATCAAAAATAAAAATTAATATCCTATCCATTATTGCAAAACCACAGAATAGAGTCCCGTGCAAGTAGTCATGCCTTTACCTTACTACTACCAAACCTACTACAAACTTTATTTTACTACTACCAAAGGTATTTAAATGTCTAACAACAACCTTTGAAAATTAACGAGCCTATTACGTCAGCTTGTTACATTTGCTATTAAATTGTTATGCACTAACACGAAGTACTTACAGGCTCACGTCCGTGGCAGCTATCTATACATAGTCGGTAGGTAACTGAGGACAATTGGTTGTGATTGCAAAAATAATCATATCCCCAGTCTGCCAATTGAGTAGTGACGTGAATTGTGGAATTATTGTGTCCTGCATGACTGCTGACGAGCATTGCTCTGGATTTAACACGGCAATTTGTTTTAATGAATCTTTTTTTGAGTCTCGTATCCAATGGCTAAAAACGGGACCCTATTAACTACTAAGTCCCCGACAGCGTTAGCGTGATGTCCATCTGTCTGTGTCACCAGGCTGTAAGTATCTTATGAATCGTGATAGCTGGAAAGTTAATATTTTTATAGTTAGATATTGCCGCTTTAACAACCCATACGAAAAACTCGATTTTTATAGAGGGTACGGAGCCGTGGAGCATGAGCCGGACACGCACTTGGCCGGTTGTGGTTTATTGTCCTCAACACATTGTGCATGTTAATATAGAATTGCCAATAGATGGCGATGTCGTTTATCATGTCAAAAAGCACCTTGATGAATATCTGACACCAATGTTTATGATTGAACTCACTCGCTAAGTAGTACTAGTATTATTATTTCTTAAGTTTACGCGAATATTAGACATTGAAATGAAACAAATTTAACGGATTTTATCGCGGTTTAATCACTACACACAAAGGAATTTTATACTGTTTTAAGTTCTCTATGTGTAACTATTAATTGAACTCCGACGTT
>JADGIL010018723.1:0-10471 GCA_020352625.1 Cactoblastis cactorum
AAAACTATCGAATGGATCTGGATGATATTTGCCATAGCGATGGAATATAACCTAGAATAAAAGATAGACTACTTTTTATCCCGATAAATTGTACGGTTCCCGAGGGATAAAATATATTGTAACCGAGTAAGGAACTGACGTGAAGTCTACGTGGACGAAGTCGCGGATATTAGCTAATATAAGAATAATTATTGTTATGTATATGATCTCGTCATCTTTCTGTTTATGTTGTTGTTGGTGCGAAGTGGATTACTAAGAGAGTCCTCGCTTCGATCACTCCCAAAATCTTGGCTTTCCTATGCGTAAATTTTTCGTTGCGAGCAATAGTTTATATCTATTTAGGATAGTAGAAGAATCAAGATCCCTTGATTGACTTTTTCAATCTGCGTGAGGAATGACGTCCATGTGAACTATTACATTAGCTGAATGACGTAGCTTTATTAGTCAATTAAGTACAATGGCTACTGACCTTTAGCAGTTGACTCATTCACTTTTTACATTTTGCTTACTTGGAACTGTGGGGAAATGAAGGAAGTTTCTGAATTAATTTTGGGAATAACCTGGATTCGTCACTAGTTTTTTTACATCAATGACTAAAATTGGTATTTTTTTAGCCTATTTATTGTTTTATATTAGTATAACATTGTTATGTGAAGACATAATTAAGTTTTTGATTTTTATTGATTAATTTTTATGGCTTTTAAATGATATAAACTTGTATTTTTCAAAAGTAATTATTATAGTGAATTGTATTGTTATTTAATTAATATTAGTAATAATATTGATATTTTACTTATACAAGTATTGACTCATGTACTAAATTAAAGTTTATTCCTTTTTACATATAATTGAAAAATAAGCACAATTATTTTAAACAAACATATAATAAAATACTCTTGATTGCAAGAGTAATTTATTATATTATACAAAAATAACCTAGTAACGAAAATAAAAATTTATCATAATTTTAACATAATTTGATATGAAAACAACTGAAAATTTGCTTATCAATACAGAAAATGAACAAAATACCAATGGAGCTCCATTAACAAACTACAACATACAAATTACAATGACGAAGCATTCTCCCACCCAGCATAAAATTAATTTAATAACACGAGCGAACCCACACCAACAATTACCCAATAATACATTATTAGTATTACATATACTATCACAAATTAATACTTACCTTCTCATTTAAAAATATTTCTCACGAGAAGATTGACATGATTATTAATATCCACTATGGAAGGAGGAGCGATTGACACTTTAATACACCACAAACATAAATAACTATGAACCGTGACTCATCAAAAATCTACCTTATTTATATATCCTTAAAGCAGCAGAAGAGCGCAGCATGTGAGATTGTGCGAGTATATACCGATGGTTATCGAAAGACTACTCTACGTCTTTTTTGTTTCTTTGACGTTTGAGACAAAATGATATTGACGCGTCGCTTTGAGTCAATTTATTTGCGTATCATCGACGCCACATTCTTCACAAACTAGTCGGTTTAATGGATGAGAAAATATTTTGATTGCCTTGTAGACTATTTATTTTTTAAATATTTAATTAATTAAAATTTAGACCTATACGTATGTTATTTTCTTTATTATGAATATAATTAAGTATGTATTTTTAAACTGACTTAAAGATTTGTCTTCAAAATTCCGTAAGCGCACATTATTTTTATGTACTTAAGGTTAAATTATTCATAGTTCACGGTTCCATTTTTATTCGTACTTAATGCTCATACTTACCATTGTTGTAGGTATTTTCTCTGTCATTCCAGTTTGATGAACTTAAGATACAACAATTGCAATAAGCTACTACAAGTATTTTATCCTTATCTAGCACCTAATAGCAAAATATTTTTAGAGAAAAGAAAATATACCTAGTGATGGCGACTTTTATCGATAAAAAGAAAATTTCTCGATAGCGACTAGTACCGCGCAGCTAGGGTTACAAGCCACGCCCCCTCCCGCCTACTGACCCCTCCTCTGCACCTCACACCCGCGCCGTCCCGCTAATTTCCCACTTTTTCAATTTCGAATTCCTAAGTTCGAAATTTGAAATTCCATAATTTCAAACTCGCTGACGAACAATGCTTTGAAAGTAAACAAAAGAAAGTGAAGAATGTTCGGTATGAAGTTATGCGATTATTTAAAGTACAATTTTAGGTAGATATTTGCAAACTTCAATTTACTCTAAAATGTTTAATTATTAATATTTTTGAGGCAACGAAATATTTTATTGTTATAGGCTGAGACTACAAGATAGAGAACACAATTATAATCATACCAATATATTTTCTCTATTTTTTTTTTTTAAACATTACATGTAAAAGTAAATTAAGTGTACATATTTACATATTAGCATATTGACCACTATTTTCAAAACAATTATCCATGAATAAGTACAATTCAATATTCTTATTCATAAGCTTGTAAAAACACGATAGTCATATCGTAACTAACTTTTTTTTTTAATAATGGAATGATCAAGTATTCATCATCATTGAATCACATCGAAACTATTGACCACAAAAAGACTTCACGTGTCATTCACCTAATCAAAGGTAAAAAACCATTAGGCATAAAGTTATTTAGACAAAGCAACTTCATCTTTGAGATAATAGTCACAAATCAAATTGCACTTTATGTTTGAGTACATAAAATTCACAATGGCGTATTTGCTTTTGACAAATGATTATTAATCGTACAATAGCCGAATCACTGGACAATAGAGGTAATTAAAGTACAAACCAAATACTCTCATGTCTAGGCGGATATCTCCACGGTGGTCGCTATAGTAAAATATTGACAAAGATTATTGATTTTTGTAATTCTAAGTTGATGCCTACAACTTGAGTTCATTTCAGAGACAGTAAAATTAGATATTTAAGTTAATTAATTTTTTTCTAACTTCTGTAAGCATAAGTGAGAATAATTTAGATACATTATGACGAAATAATATATAGAAAGGACATTTTTATCAAATTATTTAAACAGTTCTGCTGTTTTAATACCTTGGATGCAAATTAGTATAATTACTTACTATGTACTCTCAAAGTAAAAAACATTTTTCTTATTAACAATTCTAGTTTCCTTTGTCTCATCTTTTAATGCTACTACATTAGGTATGTAAGTACGTTATTTTTTTTATGTCAGAGGGAGGCAAACGAGCAGGTGGGTGACGTGATGTTGAGTGATCATCGCCGCTTATAGACAACTGCACCATCCGCGAGGTCACAGAAGCGTTGCCGGCATATAAAAACCCCCCGAAGTTGGCCCTCCGGCTCTACCACTCACCGGACGGAGCATGGCGGCTGATAACCGCCATTCAAGCGTCGGTCTTCTGTAGGAGTGTGGTACTTTCCCGGACGAGCCGGTCCATTATTTATTCAGGCTCATACCACTTTTGGATTCTTATTAAATATATAAATCATGTGCCAGTACTAAATAAACATGCTAAATATGTATTGTTAATATGAGACCATATTATAATCACTGTGACTATATCAAGAGATAATTGTAAAGCCAAGCGACTGCCTCGTCTACACATAACACCTACATGCATAACTCTACAAGACCTAAATTCACAAACTCTACATTTAAGAAAAAGTATCCGACTAGGCCCGTCAGATAAATATAATTTTTACTAGATCATTCTGTGTTGAAAATCTATGGAATGACAGCGCACCCGCGGTGGCGTTCCCACAACGTCCTTCGTCGTCCACCGAGAACTGATGAAATTAGATCGATTAACATGATAAATCTATCGATTGTATCGACGAATCGATACCACTGACAAATTACGAACTCTCGCCGACTGGCCCGTCTGCACTCAATCGATTTGATCTAGATTTGTGACTGACTCGATTGGTACAGAGTTAATTGAATCGCAATTGAGTGAGTACTCTTTTATGTCGAGTGATGGATTGATTTGTGAAATAAAGAACGTCGTGATGTCAGATTTAGGTATTTTACTTTTTATTCTTCTCTACTTTTATACTTTACGAGTTGAAATTTAATGTGATCACAAGTACTTGAGATTAAATGAAGATTTTTTAAAGGTAATTAATAAATTGTAATAAGTTTGTCTAACACAGTTTACAGGCAATGTTGACTAATTAACGATCCATCGACATATGTGTATATCAGTAACCACAAGTACAGATTCAATATCACGTCATTATCCCTTACAGGGTAGACAGAGCCAAGAATTTTAAGGCTCTAAAGCCACGCTTAGCAAAACTGGTGGGCTTATTGGTGGGATGGAGATTCAGAAATAGGGACAGGTATACTAGCCCATCGCCTATTTCAAGCCCTTTCCCTTGATTGACTTTTACCATCTGTGCGGGTAGAGTAGCAGCTAGCATATTTTACGTTGTTCCAGAAAAGTATGGAAACATAAGTCTTAGTAATAACTAGAAATATCTACTCAGAGTAATCAATTAGCAATTGTATGGGATATATGTATAACTGTATAAGTATGTATATAACTTAAACATCTTTAAATAAATAACAAATCCTTAAATAAATAAATCTTTATCTGTTTCATGTCTGTACATAGAAGATATTAAGAAAGAATAATAATAGAGATCTTTAGAGGACCAATGGAAGCCACAATTATTATTTTTTGACTTTTGTCATATGGAATTTAATGCGTTTTTCACAGTTGAATCATACAAGGTCTTACTTAAAATCTAGCGTAGGCCTCATCTTGATACGCCACTTAGCTTAGATATTGACTAAAAAAAGTTAGGCTCGAATGAAGTCGCAGACATAAGCTAGTTCACAATTGATACAAATTTGTACTAAATACGTGCCCCAAATACATTCAATCAGTACACTTGTAATAAAAAACCTTGATGTACAAAACAGAACCCAATTAAAACGCAATTAGCGAACATAACAATATATTATTTTTGACATAAAAAGATCATAGATCAAATAACGTAAGCATCAGAGTGTATTTAATTAAATACCTAAGAGTGTACAAAATAAAGAGTGGTACAAAAAAGAAATTAGGTTCTTAAACTTTATAAAATAATTTAATATGCACCAAAATTTCAGGAGTAAGTATTATAAATACAAATCTTTCCACTGATACCACTTTTGGTGAATTGTATATTAATATTTACTTGAAATTGTCATTCTATGACAGGAAACTAATATGAAAATAAACTAGGTAGTTTTCTTATCTTATACGTTGCTCCCATCTGTGTGTTGCCTGCTGACCATCTCCCCAACGGATGTTTATGTTTATTTATCATATCTACTAAAAAAATTCCTAACCGAGATATTTGAGCATCCTGACAGCCGCATAATAAGCGCTGCATGTAGTGCAGTAGAAAGCGATCTAGGGAAGAATGTAAGGGGAAGTTACTTGTTCTTTTAAACTAACATATGTTACTAACAATTTTGGATTATTCCGAAATAATGCTTTAACTTTTATTTATTAGGTAATTAATTAAGATAATAAAAACTTTATATGTTTTCCCATTTGTGTTATAAAAGTAGCACGAAGATAATTAAGTATTTATTAATAATTTTAACACACAATAGACCAACTAAAAGAACATCATACATCATCACCACAAGTCCTCTGCTGGTCTCCACTCTTTTACGCCATTTCTTACAAAATAAATTAATATTAAAATATATTTACAATTATTTATGTATAAATAACTATCCCACCTAATTATCTGTCTCTTCTATAATTTACGTCTCCAGAGAACGCGGGGCATGCGAGCACAGACGATAAATCAGTGGACTGGGAATCGTGGACACTCGCTGACAGCGGGAATAACTTCGTTTAATTGACTGGAAAAAGTTGCTCGCCGATGCCAAGATAATGTTTTATATGAAAGTTTGTGGAGATTGTATTCTGAAGACAAATGTTTTAAAGTAACTTTTACATACCTCAGGTGAAATATGTAGAATAAATAATCTTCATCTGAAGTTAGAGAAATCTAACCTAATATTACGTATTTTTAGAGTTCCGTGTAAAAGGTAAAAAATGAACTATTATTACTAAGACTCCACTGTTCGTTCGTTCCGTTTGCACGTCTGTCATCTCGTAAACTTAATAGTTGAAATCTTCATAACTGACGTATTTTTATTACTGCTAAATTTAAAAAAATATAAATTTAAAAACAGAATTAAATAAATATTTGAGAATGCCCCCCATAATTCAAATCTGTGATTCCTGATTTTTATAGATAATGGCACGGAACCCTCCGTGTGCAATTCCGACTCTCACATGGCCAGATTTTTCTTTAGTCTATCTGTATGTAAGTATGTTAAATGTGGATTTCGTAACAAAATTCGTACCTATAAGTTACTCATAATTATTTCGGACGGAAACTAAGTCAGTAAACTTTATTACAATAATAGCAACCGCGGCTTTACCTGCTCTCTACCAAAGCTTTTTACGAGGTCTATTCTATATCTGCGCCTAATTTCATCAAAATGAGCCCATTAGTTTTTGTGTTTATTCGTTAAAACAAAATTACAAATCTTTTGTATATCTTATTAGCATAGGCAAATAATCAGATCTATTAATACTTTAGCATGCCATATTTAATTTGCTAATGTAAATTAGACCACTTCCTTATTACCAAATTAATTTTCCATTAAATTTGCGTAACATATGTAATCATATCTAATATCTGAACGATAGAATTATAAGCGAGCAATTTCTATTAAGAGCCAAGCTCGATCGGTAATTTATTCAAGGCAAGTATTAGTATAAAGGTGCACTCCTCCTTGGTCTCATAAATAACTAACTTTTAAATATCGTTAACTACTAATATTTTCTTGACTAGTAAAAACTGCAAATCTTACTTAGTGATGGAGTATTTTAATGGAGTATTTTATGTACAAGAAAATTTTTTAAATAGAAAAGGAGGAATTATTGTCTCGTAAAACTTTTAGTTTCTTTACTTTTTATAATAATTTAGTACTTATAATTAATAAACGAACACAGTTCGAATGTGAATGAGAAAATAACAAGGTAGAGAATGATGGCGTATTGGAAGGAACCCTATGTTCTGCAGTGGATGGTAAAGGGCTGAAAATCAAAATGACAATTCAATTACCAATAATCAATTATGCCGTCTTATTGAATACTACTTTAAAAAAAATATGACCTATTAATATTTTTAATGTATGTTTATTATGCAATACTAGAGCACTGAAGCGGATAGCGGCTAATATAAAATATTTAACGACAAGTTTCATGCCACTTACATACATATATGAAAAAATATAAAAGAATTTTATAATATTAGTCAAAACAGAACAGTCCAATGGGAATACACCAAAATTATCAAATAACCAATGTACGGACACAGTGATAAAAATATCTACATAAATAGTAGGCAATTCAGAACGGAGTTTATATTTATAGCTATGTTTCAATTACCCGTCTTTGCGTGGAGAGTGTTTAGAATGCTAATGAAAGGAAATCGAAGGATATAGATCGTTGATTAGTTAAATGTAGAGCTGCTACTAGGCAGAAACGTAATAGACTTTCACTACGTAGTTTTAAACAAAGTCGCTTTCCGCTGTCTGTTTCTATGTATTCTTAGATCTTTTAAACTACGCGACGGATTTTGATGCGGTTTTTTTAAATAAATAAGGTGATTCACAAGGAATGTTTTAACAGTCGTGCGATGCCGGAGTTCATAATAAAAATGGACAAGTTTTAACTTTTCTCAAACTGATGTTTTAGCTAAAATGACCTAGATTAAATATTTTAACCCCCTTTGAAGAACTCCATGTTGTAGTCTCTAGAGAAAACCTTAATTAGATATGTAATAAAATTAAAAAATACCCGAAATAACACACACGACAAACTTATAACACCTCTTTTTTGCGTAGGAGATAACATAGATACCAATACTCTTGATTAAGTCACGTTTCTAACAAAAAAAGAACTTATTATCCAAATCGATTCACCCGTTTGCGAGCTATGAGTGTGTGTGTCATTATGTCACAGACAGAATGACACACACACTCGTTAAACTAAAAACGTCCCTCTTTTTGCATCGGGGGCTAAAAATTACCTATCAACTTCGAATGCTATTAAAAACAGATTAACACAATCCAAATTTTTTGCTCCACACGAAACTTCTGTATATATTAATCTACAAGGATGCGCGTGAGCAAGGGTACATCGCGATGGCTAAATGCTTGCAATTAGCGCATGTGAAATGTCGCATACGCATGCTAACGAGATCGCCTCGGGCTCGCTAAGCCGCCCGCACACCGCACGGCGGTTATCTGTGGATGTTAGGCCGGTCGAGCATTTGCGATTTTATTGCTCTTCTTTTTATTTTTTCTTTGGTTGATTACATTTTCTGTCATTGGTTCTCTTATTTCATTTGTTGAATTGAGTACTTTTTAGACTGTCGAAAAGATTAATGGAAATAGGGAAACTGGTACGGCAAATGTTCTTACTTATACTAAAATAATTAAATTACTAGTAAATATTTTATGATGTCACCAAAAAACAAAAAACAGATAAAATTCTTAATGTCTATACTGTCAATTTTAAAATGTAGTTGATATCCAGATCTTGCCACAACATCACTAGCTCCCTCTTATTCACCCTTCCTAAAAAGTTCATTCGTAATTAGTAACGTTCACAAAAAAATAACGTTTACTCCTGTATATATAATTAAACACTGCAATATAAAATTTCTTTTAAAAAATATATTTAAACTCATTTAAGCTCATAATAATATTGACATTCGAAATTCAAAACATCACGATTCAATTAGTCGCAAATGCGCAGGCGGCCGAAAATATCGCGTTCGACCCTCCGGTGATTTATAACCCTTTTATATGGTCCCCTAAAGTTTTCTAATTGTGCTTATGCGCAGTAACAAACTCTGGGAGAATTAACATGCGTTTATGAGAGCTGGGTCGAAGCGTGTAACTTTATGGATGACTTTGTTTGTGGCCACATTATAAAATATTTTGTGTTGGATTATAAAGTGGTCTGTCTGTTCTGGTCGCGTCTTCATTTGATGCATTTTTATATATATACTTACAAGTAGAAATCTTTCGTTATTGTAAGTATCTATGGGTTGTTGAATTTTAAAATGTTCTTATCGTTACAAGACACATTATACGAGTATATATTAGGTAGGTGTTTGGAAAATGTAGGAAACGTAGTAGAATTGTTATAATCTTATTCTGTTTGCGTCTTTTATAAGAATTGTTAAAAAAATTAAATATATTTTTTAAATAATTTTTTGAGTTTTATAGAGATATATTTTATACCGTGTAGGATATTTTAATATATTTCACAATATGATTTTAGTTCTAAACTTCAACGAGTATAAGTATTATATGTAACATAGATAAAAAACGGTAATACTGTGTTGTTAAAAACCTACATAAAATACCCTTAAAAGAATAATAACTTAAAATTACTATTAAAATATTACGCGATAATTTCCCAAAGTACTGGCAACACCAACGCCGCAGAACGCTACCCAGCCCACAGCGGGTAAAGCCGCCAAGTAATTGATAATAACACAAAATGATGCGTGACAGTAGCTGCGAGCGAGGTGCTGCATGTAATACAATCTTTTATGCTATTTGTATGGTTGGCGGTGTTGCCAGCGTTTGGATATTGCCGGGTTTTTGGGAAACTATAAATCCCTCACGTGGATAATTACTCGTTAATTTAATTTGTTATTTTTATATTCTATATTCTTATTTTTTAATACGTAAACTTTAAAAGATTTATTTGTTCAATACGTATTAAAATCTAATGATATTTAATCATTACTTGTATGTATCTGTGCAAGTAACGATAATTGTATATTTTATTTCTTAATAAGTATATTGTATTAAAAAATATATAAAAAAGACAAAAATAAATAAACAGAAGAGTAAAAATATTTTTAAATAAGGGGTTTTTTTTAGAAATTTCCAAATACATATTCATTATCCCTGATTCCAAGATTATATTGAATTTATCATGCAAACAAATGTAACTTATAAATTACGTGGGAAAATATTCACCAATAGCAACACCTATATTCAATGTGGTATCCTATCCATCTATAATCTTCTTGGATATTTATTTAAACACTCGTGTTTATGTCTTAATGACTAGCAATGGCCGTCCATTGCCTACAATCGGAGCCGCCACCTCATATATTATTAAATACATGAAAATTGCTAGCTTGAGGTAAATCACAGTGACCTCTTTAGCAAAATATTACTGGTATTCTACGCGTAATTTTAACATAACTTAGCGGCAAGTGTGGCATAAACTCAAATATAGGAAATTGAATTTATGGAAGGACAAAAAGAGAAAGACATAAAATAGCGGTAATTTTGAAAATTCTAAGGACTTTAGACAAGGCATAATTGTAACCAGACGCCATATTCTACTAATATTATAAATGCGAAACTTTGTGAGTATGTCAGTATGGATG
>JADGIL010018723.1:15368-32816 GCA_020352625.1 Cactoblastis cactorum
TATGAATGGATGTATGTATGTTTCTTACTCTTTTACGAAATTACTATTGAACGGATTTGGATGAAATTTTACAGTATTAACATAGGTTACAGACCAAATTCCACGCGAGCAAAGCCGCGGTAAAAAGCTAGATCTTTAATATTTATTGATGTTAGAAGATATTTGTGATTGATGACTATGTAATATTTATTTATTGATTTACATGCCAATTCTTTGCCCAGAAGGTCCCGAGTATGACCCCGGACATGTCAATATGGAAAATGATTTTCTGATTGGCCTGGATGTTTATCTATATATGTATATCGTATAATACAGTACTTATCATTGAGTTAATATCTCATAACACAAGTCCCGAGCTTACTTTTGGGGCTAGCTTAATCTAGCTAGCTTATGGTGGCAGTATTCTAGAAACATTTTTGACGTAGACCTATTTAATCTATAAATCCTTAAAAAAAATCTGTAATAAGTAGTCTGTGAAGCCAACTGGTTATACTTATACTAACTGAAAATAAAAAATTATTCTAATAGTTATTTGAAAATACCTGGTAGCTAATTAAGTTCATGACTAAACTAGCGATCCGCCTCGGTTTCGCATGGATCTAAAACCCTTGTTTGTGAATCGCCCTATTTAATAAAAAAAACCGCATCAAAATCTGAAAATAGTTTTAAAGATCTAAACATATGTACATAGGAATAGAATCGGAAAGTGACTATGTTTTATACTTACACGTTTTATACTTACTATGTTGTGATTATACTAGTTCAAATTGATGTGTTTTGCAACTGAATTGTAAAAATAATAATAATTAATAATTATTGGTTGTTTTTTTTTGTATCTAATAATTTTTGCATACTTACCTTTTGCAACATGAGGAGAATATGTTTACATGTCTTTAAAAATGTAACTATTTAGTTTAGACCTTTACTTGTATATCCAGTAAACAAAAAATCAATTTCACTTTGATCGTCGTGTTCATTAAAAGACAAAAACGCATAATTTATAGCTGTGACAGTTATAAATACATATATTTTTACAATTCCATGTCGGTCAGTGTATGCAATTACGATTTCTATGTATAGAAGTCAAGTTCTGTATCGCAATTTCAGAAGACAAGTTTTGAGATAAAAACGTCGCTGGTGGCATAATTATCAACATTCTTTTGAATGCCCCCTGTTTTTCTAATAACTAAATATTATTTCTTTGAGATCCGTTGTGAATTTATAGATAATAAATTTATTTGCTTATTTTGCCTTTTATGTGTAACTAAAAAAAATATCTGATTTGCCGCCAAGATTCTAAGATTCGTGTACAAAATGGCGGCTTTTGTACACGAATTGGAATATGTAAATAAAATATATATTTCGACAAATCACATATACTGAGGTAACACGAGACTTGTAATATGGGAAACAAAGTCAACGATACTATATATAATACTTTTGAAGATAATACCATGACCCGTCATAAAAAATCAGCAATCATAAATCAAACTTACAATCAAAATGGCGACTTAACCCTAAAACAAATCTAAATATTCGAGTACTTAATCGTACAACGTATAGTTAATTTACTTCGTAGTTTATGTTGAATTGTTTATACTAATTTCAATCTTCATATCTAAGTGATGACTTGAACTTCCACAGACTAAACAATCACATTCACACCTATGTATAGCTTTCATCACAGTATGTTTACTAATAAAGTGACGCAGAAGATTTATTTTTAAGTAGATTTGTGATCGATAGTTTTACTCGATAGTCAATTAGAAACTTGATAATCGATTATGGTTCCACATCAAAGTCACTTAGAAAACGAACAAAATTAATAAAACAAATTTGTCCAATTTTGTTAGATTTTTTTTCCTTGGCTCTAATTCAAGAAAAATATTAGCAAAACATTCATATTCAGATATAGGATAATGTCATTATTTATTTCGGAGTAGACAGAGACTTCATTGGTGGGCTTGGTGGACACTAGACAATCGCCTATGAGTATCTTCTGATTTTCATTTAATTGAATTTTTCAATCCTCTTGGAAATAAAAAAAAAGCCGTCTTATTCTACGTTTTTCTTTCATTCAGCATGAAAGTAAATCCTTATTCAGTATACTATCATTATTTCAGCAGTAAATATTAATGGTTGTGTTCATTTAATAACGTCTAAATTAACTATTTAGTTTTTGTAGCTTATTTTGTTGTGTAGTATAGATACTGTTTACTATCAACACTAGCAAATTGTATAGACAACGAAAACATAGTGGTACATGAACGAATTCCATTCCTGATTAACTGAAGTAATTCCAAATCATAGTTTATTTGCAAATTATCTTTACGCACTTAAGTCTTACTGAATTTTATTTACATTAAAACGACCAACTTATTTATTGCACAGTAGCGTGAATAAAACCTTTTAAGACGTCGGTTCTTCAGCAAAATAGTGTAGAAATTTAAAATTTATGCACTTTTTAACACTATCGCACTAATTGGCTTAGTGGGTAACATTTTTAAAGATAAAACAATATAGCAAATTGGCGATACATCTTGTGCTTTTACGTAGTAGATTATAAACTGAACAAATAGGTATTAAATACAGATAGACATTGGTGGTACATGGAATTTCAATCAGAGTGCATCTGAACTCTACCAGAAGACGTAACTTCATTACTAGTTTAGTCAACTTTAGTCCTTAAATCTTAGCCGTAGGATAAGATTTTGTTTGTTATAAATGAAGGTTACGACAGTATGAAACAGATGAGTTGCCAAGAGAAAAATATTTGCAGAATTGTCGGCACGAAAAGGCGAGCGATGCAAGTAGCCGCAATTTGTATAGAAATAACCTTGCTGAATGGGTATCGTAGCATTTTAACCTCAGATTTATTATTTCTTGCGGCGAGCTCTTAAAGTACGGAATTATTGTTTTTGTCTCATCTCGTGGAATTTTTAAAGCAATTATTAAGTTTTGCGCTTGGTTTTAATTGGATCAGCCCGGTTTAACGACTGCCAAGCGGCAGATGAACGAATGATTTTTGAACGACGTTTTTAAAGTTTAAGCTTGTCAAGTAGCAATTTTATATAAGACTAGCTAATGCCCGCGACTTCGTCCGGTCAATGGATACTATAATGGATCTTGTCAGCTCCTTTGCTTGGTTATAATAAATTATATCTCTCGGGAACCGTATATTTTTTCGGGATAAAAAGTAGCCTATCTTTTATTCTAGGTCATACTCCATCGGTGTACCAAATTTCATTCAAATCCGTTCGGTAGTTTTTCTGGGTTGCGCGTACAAACATGACATGTCTGTCCGTTTGTACGCGCAACATACAGACAGACAAAAATTTTAAAAACAATTGTTTTGGCTTCTATAGGTCCTATAAAGAGCCCCTATATATGTTTTTCGTAAATATCTCTCATGTACAAACATAACTTTACAATTTTATTATAAGTAATATAGATTTTATATCATATAGAGTTTTTATTCAACATGATGGCCTCTTTAAGGCACCTGCCCGCTACACGGAGGTCCCGGGTTCGAATCCCAGTCAGGTCATGATTTCTATCTTATTTCAATTAGCCTGGATCTTTGATGTTTAAGTTTATTATATTATTTGTTATAAAAATAAAATATTGTTGTTTTAGTAACCCATATCACAAGTCTCAAAATAACTTTGGGGCTAAGTCGATCTGTATAATTGGTCCGTATATATTTATTTATTATTAATACTATGTCTTTTCATTCATAAAGTATATCAACAACTTTCCTCAGTTCCCCTCATTAAATCCATTAAAGTTAGTATGTTTTTACGTAGGTCCCAGCGTGGGAACTCCCTGATAACTTGAACAGTTATGTCAACTCGGAAAACTGTGTTTATCTTACTCGTTCCTGTTTTTAGCGTGCCTTAGAAAATTGAAGTATTTTAATTGTAGCTCTCAAGCACAGGTACAGTCAACTACAGATTAGAGGTACGATGATACAGCAACGATTTTAGGTAATCTATTAATATAATAACATTGCACGTGAGCAAAAAAATATATAGGGGCTATTTATAGGGCCTATAGAAGCCAAAACTATTGTTTTTAAAATTTTTGTCTCTCTGTCTGTATGTTTGTACGCGCATCACACAAAAAGTAACGAACGGATCTGGATGAAATTTGGCACAGCGATGGACTATGACCTAGAATAAAAGATAGGATACTTTTAACTAGATATAAACGGGAATTCTCATAAAATGACAGCTGCTACTCTTCCCGTGCAGATTGTAAATCAAGGGAGAGTGCTTGAAACGTGAATTGTCAAATTCGATGGGCTTGCAACCTATCACTTTTTCTTTTTGCTAAGCCCACCATTTTGCTAAGCGTGGCCTTCTAGTCTCGCGACTCTTGGCTCTGTCTACCACGTAAGGGATAAAGATGTGATACTGTATCTGTAAATTTCAATTAATAAATAATTTCATTTCAATAGCTAATAAGTTTAAATTTCAAAGACTTTATATTATTTATCACAAGGCTCTACATAAAAAATATATCTGAAATATGGATTTCTATTATTTTCTTTCTTTTAATAGCTCGGGCGTAGTAACCCGGACCATTAAGAGGCTTGCATGGAGGCACAGGTCCAACACATATTATAAAACATACTTAGTATCATTGAGTTAGTATCCCATAACACAAGTCTCGAACTTCCTTTGGGACTAACTCAATCTGTGTGAATTATCCGTATATATTTATTTATATTTTCTTCATTATTAACTATTTATTTCGAATAAACTTTATTTTGTTACATTAATTTATTAAAAGTACGTAAATATTTTTTTTACTTCATATCGTAATTTTTATGCAGATATCTCTATTTATAATTTAAAAATAAAATACTTTTTCGAGTACAATTATTTCTAACTGTACAGACATACACGACACAGCCTATTTCCTAGTAAATACTTAGCTGATAACAATGTGTACCTACAACAGTCTTACGGTCAAACAAAAAAATACGTTCAACACCGTCCACGTTTATTTAACATTTAAAACCCAAAGTTAGTGAGAATGTCAATCCCATTAGTTATTTTATGTCTTACTAAAGAAAGTATTTGATGACAACCAATATATAAAAATGACAAAAAATATGTTGCACTGTAATTTTTTTTGCGAACAGAATTTGTTAGGGTTCTAAGACTTAGCTATCTGTCTGTGTGCCTGTCTATTTGTTTGTTACCAGGCTGTATATCATGAACCGGAAAAAATAAAGTAGTCTCTGCCTACCCCTATTAGAAAAAGGAGTGATCAAAAGTAACCCAAAGAAATATGTATATTTCAAACTAGCTTTCGCGTGGAATTTGGTCTGGTAGCCTAAATGTTATTCAGATGTATAACATATGTTACTGTAGAATTTCATCCAAATACACCCAATAGTCTTTTTTCGTGAAAGAGTAACAACCATACACACATTTTTACAACCTTTCGCATTTATAACATTAGGTAGGATTAATATATAACACTTTACAAGTTGAAAACAACTTTATTATTATTTTTAGTTTTCCTACATCGAACACTCCCTTAAAGTGTCACAGACAGACAAAATTCTTTGTTTTTGAGTTGAACAATGTAGTGTTATCTCAACATTTATGAGTCGCGTAGATCAGATATCGAGGGACGTGAGATGACGCCTGTAAGATGTCATTATGACACTTCCTATGCGTGATCTAGTTCTTGGACTACTAAGTAGGCAAATAGACATAAGTTTTGACAAAGAATAGTAATCATCACCTATTTATATACCTAAAGCACATAGTATAACTATAAGGGTGGATTTTGTGATATCTCTTCAAATAATTTCAATTTTCTTGGATGTTTATCTACATAATATGTATTTATAAAGACCCCCATGGTGTAAAGGTTAACGTATCTGGCCGCTACTCAGAAGGTCCTGAATTCGAATCACTGTCAGGTCATAACAGAAAATGGTATTTTTCGTCTTGGATGTTTATATATATGTACATATGTATTTATTATAAATCATAGTTTTGAGTTAGTAACTCATAATACCGGTCTCAAACTTAGTTTGGGATTACCTCAGTCTGTACGAGTATGATTTATTTATTTATTTTATTTTATTTGGAAAACAAACGGTTATTTATACATCTTATTAAAATAACCAAATGTGAAACAGGTAACCATTAATATGTTTTCGCATATAATAATGATGTATCCATAATACACTTATTTATGTATTTTATTTAAATTCCTTAAGTAAAAATACTTACTGCATATTTCCACCATTATTAAATAAAAGAATCTCCACTAGAAAACCACCCGTTAACTTTAACTATTCAAGCGATCGAGACGGACCTCCGGCAGATTCCGAACATTAATT
Source organism: Cactoblastis cactorum (assembly GCA_020352625.1). Lineage (NCBI taxonomy): Eukaryota > Metazoa > Arthropoda > Insecta > Lepidoptera > Pyralidae > Cactoblastis > Cactoblastis cactorum. The sequence goes on from JADGIL010018723.1 coordinate 21,736, forward strand.
AAAACGGTTTGAAACTTATTAGTTTCTCGTAAAATACCTCTGGAATATTTATTCAAGCTCAGTAGCTGTTGAACAAATTGTTACTGTACAAACTATTCCAACGATACCATCTACGCTCAGAATAAATTAATTATAACAACATTTAATTATATAAAAGTGCCCAATTAGTGATATTTTAGAAACATGAACTTTATTGGTCATAAAGAAATATAGTCATTTATTATAACTGAGAACTGTGGACGAAGTGGCAATTACTTAAAACATGAATGTGACTTAATCTTGTTTTTGAATCTAAGCCACTTTATTTTATGTATGTATATCATGAAAAATATTTTGTTTTCGAAAATTATCTACTATTTTTTTAAATGATTTTTAATTTGTTATTTTTCGATTGTATCATAGATTACTATTTCTTTGATTGTGTTATATTTACTTGCAATGTTCCTTAAAAGTTATTGTTATTTAACACCTACCGCCATCTAGCAGCAGACTCTACAACCTACGATTCATAACTACTTGTAACTGGGTGCAAAGTAACAATATTATACGTATGTTAATAGAAATAAATCTTCACTCCTATTATGCAGATAAAAATGTACAATACACAACAGTAATTGTCATTTGTATATTTTAAATACAATAAATAAATATATAGGGTCAAATCAAACAGATTGAGTTAGCCACAACTCAGTTCGGTACTTATATTTTGGAATAATAACGCAAATATACCATATTTTCTAATAAATACTTCTAGATAAACAACCAAGACCCAAGCCTATTTAAGAATATAATTTTCCATTTGAACCTAACCAATTATAGAACCCAGAAACTATTGAGTAGCAGTTAGACAATTTTTATCATAATACAGAGGTCGTAAGCATTCATTTTTAATTCCACTACAAATTTAAAGCTCAAACCATAAAATTATTTTTGGCTGTTTTAAATGTTTCCCTGTAACTGGTCCTAAATTGTCACCCAATATTTGTTAATTTTAGACGGCTGTCCGCGATACAGGTAATGTTGTAAAATACTCAACCCGGGGAGTCTTAATTGTAAATCACTAAACTTGACTCATAAGTAGAGACTCCACTGCTTGATGTGTTAAGTATACTCAAGCTCCCGTATAGACTCCGAGTTTGGCATAAATGCTCAAGTCTATTGTGTACTCGTAAGTCCGATTAAGGACTGAGCGCGCTAGAGACTGGTAGCGGGTGGGAGTAGCTAACACGCACTTAGGTATGCATACAAAGCGATGTAAAATATGAAATTATTCGAAATATCATTTGTCGATTTATTGTACTGGCAACTTGTTAAGTAGATGTTGTTTGGAGTTTAGTCTTCGTACTGGAGTTAGTTCTCAATTTCTTAGTAGACTCGGGGTATTTATTAGACTTCGTGCTCTGTAGAGTCTACATTTGTAAACTCGTGCTCGACTCGACTCGCTCTTATGAAGTTCCTAGTCTACCAAACATGCCAAAATTACTCGAGTCTGCAAATGTAGACTCCCAGACTAAAGTTTTTTACAACACTAGATACGAACCTGTGCCTAGTACGGGAGTCACTGTTATTTTTATTTGATTATTTCTTTTTTCACAATTTTTTTTTTATTTGTAAACTTTAAAATTCATAAGTAATAAATTTCAATTTCAGAACAAGAGATAATATGCTGCCGGGTCACTTGAAACTCAACTCTGCCCTGACCTGCCGCCTGGTCGGCGGACTGACCAGAGACCAAAGGGCAGTCTGCAACGAGCTGCCTGATGCAGCGGCCATTGCCTTCGAGGGTCTGCAGATGGCGGCCAAGGAGTGCCAGCATCAGTTCCGATGGCACAGGTGGAACTGCTCCAGCTTGGTCGCAAAGAGCGCTAATCCTCATGCCAGTGCTATCATGAAGAGAGGTGAGGTTTTCTAGAGTATTTGCCTTACGTCTCGTAACTCATATTTTTCCCGTCTTTTGTACAGATAGGAAAAATATTACTAATTTTTTTTTCTACATTTTTGTAAAATAAAAATAAGAACTTAATTTATATCTAAGTATACTAATTTATAAAATGTGAAATCTATATTGTCCTATATTTCTATAGACAAATAATATACAATACAGACTAATATTATGCAGACTTTATACCCCATCTTGGACATAAAAACAAAAAGACATACGAACATCCACAGCGAACATCACATCGCAACAGCGTCAATAGCTTGTAAAAACTTTAAATTCTCATTTCCCTCCAATTATTTCCATTTATATTGTAATTCTGTACATTTTAATTACTATAAATTTGACCATCGAACAGCGAATTCCGAGTGTTAATTACCAATTACAAAAAGGGGAATACTAAAACCGACATATGTATGTAATTATTTACGAAGTTTAATACCTTATGTGGACCACCAATAAAAACAATTTAGGCTCGTAGGAGGTGGCGATCACGCGCCGATTTCAAAACCAGTCTCACATAATCCCATATGAAAATTTATTAAAATATACGTAACTAAAACTTCAACCCAATCGCATTCAGCCATTACAATCTAAATTTATTACGACGAAAAATTATTCACGCGCATTAAAACGCCGGACAGCTTCGGTACTACATATTTACAGATGCCTTTTTTATTTCTGGTATCGAATTAATAAAAATGCAGAAGGAGAACTCTTTATGTACAATTGAAGAGGATATTACATCTATAAGAATGAAAATACCACCGACCTTAACTCGGTTTCATATGAGAATTACATGTCTAATCTCTTCTATGTCAAATTTCATCAAAAGCGATGTAGTAGTTTTTGAATTTATCATTGCACACAAAAATACAAATGTCTTTACAATAATATTATGGACATTATGAGTAAAGATTATAAAAATTGTATTTTGTGATGGGTTTAAATTAAATTGAATGAATAAGCGCAGAGGGTATGCAACTATATTATACCTATCTCTATCATTTACCGAGAACCTACGCGACCACCAATAAGCTTTACCAGCGAAATAACGACATCTTTATTTCATGAGCTTCATCCAATACACGAAGATATTATTTATAAATAGTAGACCCCATCGCAATACATCTGAGCCTATCAACACCACAAAAAGAATGAATGAAATCTAATGTCCATCATGTTCTTTCCTTTGCATCTGTGTGAAAAGGATTCATGGATGTTCTTTTTTCCATCATCGCACACGTTGACGTGGAAATTTACGAGCGTGGTGTATGGAGGGCAACAAATAATAAGATTCTTTATGAGCCAGGTGGACTCCGCTCCCGCACCCCGCGATTTCACGCTTCGTGTGAGTCCGATACAGGCCCACCCCCCGGCGTTGCTCGCATCGCGGCCGCATCAGTTAATTATCAAATAAAATTGCTTAGTATACTAAGCTATACTAAATTCTGATTATTATGTATTACCGTAGACTCTTTTAAACTACCAACTGAATTAAATATGGGTCTTGCAATTGCATTGCTTAAGTTACCTTTATCATCTCTAAAGTAGCTTGTTTGGTTTTTATTTTAGGATACGGGATTTGATTGCAAATGTTTATTGATTATTAAATGTTGTGTATTTAATAATAATCAAGCTTTATTGCCATCTAGTGTAGGTTTAAAATGTATTTTCAAAGCAATCAGACACTTAATGGCCAGTCATGACATTTACCCAGTTATTTACGAGTAAACTCTTTGCATTCCTAAGATACTGTACATTACTTCGAAGATTTCTGATAACCCAAAAACCTTTTATATTGACATGTAACCAATACTCTTAAAGTATTTACAGATTAAGACATGAATCTAGAGATACTCGCTCTATTGTTACTCGGACTTTTATTAGTATTGGTAATAATCCATGACGACACCTTCCGGCCCTCAGCGACACGACTCCGTTTAAATTGAAAAATTGTGAAAAAACAGCGTAACTAAACACTTAAACATCTTTCTTAACTTGCCCATTGTTGGGGTCCGAATTGAAACGCCGACGGCAGAATGAAAGTGAAAAAAAATTTATCGAAGAACAAATCGAGATGCTTTTAAATAGGATAATAGCGATCGCTGATCGCAGGGAAGATAATGATGGTATTTTTTTGCCCTGAATGTTGGTAACATTGGAAGAATGCTGTTGAAAAATTCTGGATAGTTCAAGGATTAGTTCTGCTTCCCCGGGATTTCCACACGTTGTTAGCGCTCTTGTTGCACGTGACGGTGTAACAAATATACGGACAAAGGCTTAATGACCTTTGTGGGGCTAATGAGAGCATTGTTGGCTGACTCGGCTGCCGATGGCGGTTTAGATTAGCGTGAGGCGACGGAGATGACGCGGCGTGCGTCACGTGAAAGAATGGTGCGTGTCGAAACTCCGGCGCATCTAAGGACGCATTAGGCGTTATAAGACATAAATGTCGTACGTAACTACATTATTAATTTTAAAAAATATATTGCTTGCTGTTGTAGCCGCAAAGCAAAATAAAAATTTAAATAACCATAAAAGTAAAACGGAGAGAGAATTTTGTGACATCCATGTGTAAACAACTTACATTTGGGACATTTAGCACTTATTTTCCATATGACTTAACAATGAACCAATCTAGAAAAGTCGAATAAACCCTTTAATAAATTAAAGAATTTTTATAAAAAAACTAATTATATTTATTACACATACAAAAAGATTACATTAGATCTTATTTTAACATAAACATTTATGTATTTTGTTAGTAATGAGTACCTGAAATTGTTTTATAAGCAGGTAGAAGAATATAAGTAATTGTAAAAATGACAATGTAAAATGTTTTGACATTAATTTACAAAAAAAGATAGACGAAGGTCCTTAATAAGTATGTCTCGACAATTTATTATATATTTTTTACACTCATCGGCGGGACGTACATTTTTTTTTGTAAACTCCTTGGAGTATAATGCAAGTCTGTCGCCTCGTCTTGTACCTACTTGTACTCATTCTTCGCGATTTTATGATCTTTCTTGTCTGTGAATGTAGCAAAGAAAAATCTTACGTCGTACTGGCTTCGTCAGCCAGGGTGGCGCACGTCTACATGTCGATTCGAATCTGGCACGTGAGCAGACGAACGTCCCGGCTGGCTCCGTCGTAAAAGCGACATTTATTGGCGGTTTATATCACACGAGTTCACGCTGACGCGGTTATGATCCGCGAAATCGAGATGCTTATCGCAAGAAGTGTCGTGGGAATTCGTCAAGTGGCCAAAATGTGTGTTTGTGGGTTTTTCAAATGTCTTACAAGTTACTCAACGAATATACATACTTTTGAGACAAAATATCAGTTAATTATTTATGGTTTCGTATAATATTGTAATCATATGAAATAGTTTTTAAAACACAATGTTAAAATTCCTCTGATATTTTTTAGTACATTTTCATATATATATTTTACGTATAAGTTCCAACAATTGCGTAAGTAACAATTTTAATGAGAGATATTTTATACCAAAATTGAGATATTTTCTAAAGGTACAGTCGAACCAAAATTGGTAACACTTTATCTATAAAAAGTTATTCAAACAAAGATACGATAATAGTCACATTGGACCTAAAACAACAATCGTTAAAAGGATTTAAGTACAGAAAAACTAGACGTGTAGAAATGTCTGATGCTGTATAACCCGCTAATGGCCGAGATAAGATCATCCCCGGTGCGTTACCGAATCGTGCTCCTTCAGATGTCTCCAAACTGTGAGAAAAAACACACAAAAGCGAACATAAAAACGTGAATTTGTCTAAAGTTCTCAGTTAGACGTGACGTTGAGAAACGTTTTTGTTTGGTCTTTTTGTACCCGACAACCCGACGGATTATGAAGCGGCGTTTAAGGGTTAATTAAGTCGAGAGCCCGGTGATGATGCGAATTTTATTAAATGGACAGTTTATGATGACTCTTAAACATGCAAGCAAAGCAAAAAAAATAAATATAGATCGAACTTTAAAACACATTACAATTTACGAATAATTTATGTGATAAATTAAATCGTATTAATATTATTAATTATATTATTAATAATATTTTGTATTAATATTATTATTAATACAAAATATTAAGATATTGTTGATACGTAACAAATAATACGTATAAGTATATTTAATCTAACATATGAATATGATTTTTTAAACTAACGTTGCAAATTAAATTAAAAAGGTAAAGGTATTTAAAAGGTACTCAATTATTTTGACGACCTCCGTGGTGTAACAGTTAACGCACTTGACTGTTTCTCAGGAGGTCCCGGATTCGATCCCTGGTCAGGTCATGATGGAAAATGACCTTTTTCTGATTGACCTGGGTCTTGGATGTTTGTCTATATATGTATTTCTTATAAAATATAGTATCGTTGAGTTAGTATCCCATAATACAAGTCTCTAACTTAGTTTGGGGCTAACTCGATTTGTGTGATTTGTCCCTATATAAAATAAATTTTCTTTTTTTTCCATTTTACCATAATCACAAACTACCAAACTTTTATCACAGATAGGCTAAAAAGCAACAGGAAAACATCGACCAACGATAAACAACTAGAGTCACAATCCCGCTAAAAAATGTCCTCGGTAAAACACTGCTCATCGTTTGACATGACATTCAAAACAAAATCAAAATGGACAGTGTCTCTTAAGTTTACGCGAATATTACACATTGAAATGAAACAAATTTAACGGATTTTATCGCGGTTTTCTTAGTCTTCCGTGAAGATGGATGCTGAAAAGTATCCGAAACGTCGGAGCTCAATAAATAGTTACACATAGAGAACTTAAAACAGTACTTATAAAATTCCTTTGTGTGTACTAATTCATTTCAATGGACAGTCTCGTTTGTTTGACATGGTTTCAACTTGCACCCATTAAAATTTATTTTCTAATACACGATTCTCAAAATGGAACTTTGTCAAAATTATCATAGTAGTTGTCATCTTTATTGCAGTGAGGACGTTATTTTGTTTGATTTAATTGGAAATGTGAATGTAGTTATTTATTTTCGATCGAAATTTGAAAGGGTTTAGTTTAAAAAAATTACAATACAACATATAGGTACGTAACTACATACATACAACTACTACCTAACGAAAGACGTATGACTAATGTTTCCCTCATGCGATCTCCTGCGCATTCCAGTTTAAATTTTGTCGTGCCTGACGTCACAAGCGGGTTTTTGGCCAGTTTCGTCAATTAGCGATTCGCCACAGCCTCCATGCGTTAAGCCTACCATAATTGGCTCGACATATACACACATATATTAACTTATATGAAACTAGCCAGTGACGTCATCTGCGCGTAACAATTATTGTCAATATCTCCGGTTCTAAGCGGCGTCTTTCTCTCTTACGGTACATATAGAGCCTGGAATTTGATGCGGTTTTTACTGTTGTATCGTAGAAGGTCTAAATTAAAATACAGCTTTGTTTCAACTTGATACGTGATATTAATTGACAATAGTAATTACGCGCGGACGTCGTCGCGGGTATAAGCTAGTATAAGTATTAGTATGTGTCGCATTTAAATACATATGTACATATATTTAGATTACTTACCTAATAGGCAATGGGCTAGCATCCTACTTACGATACGCGTCCATTAGCTCCATCTGTCCCTGTAAGAAGGAAAAACGTGATACTAAAATACGTTCTATTAAATAAAACCTGTTGGGCCTAGGACAAGGGTTCCCAAACTTATTTTGGGTACTGCCCACTTTGAGAATAAATAATTTTTTAGCGCCTCCATTTTTCATCTACTGAAAAACCGCTCTTCTACACAACGTCCCTAATTTTTTTCTAGGTCTCTTACCTTTGGGCCTGCAGCGCCCCCAAGCGGCGTTTTCGCCCACTTTGGGAAATGCTGGTCTAGGCCATAAAAGGCAGAAGTTAAGGTGATATTGATCTAGCAAACCAATAATAATCCTGTATTACGGCAATGACTAATAAAATTAATCCCACTTAAGCATTATTTTTACATTAATTTGAATGTCTAATAGATCCCCCACACAGCATGTAACTGACTTGTTTTAATATGAGTATATTTCATTAATTTATTAGAAGTAAGTAGGAAAGTTGAAACAAAGGATAAAATTGCAGGTGTACTTAAATATAATAGATTTGAGCAATTTATACTCTATGTTAAATGTGTATTTAAAGATTTATTTGATAGATACAAATAGGTCTTCGATCACGTCTTGTCTTTTACCAGGTAGACAAAGCCATAAGTGAGTAGTAAATGGACATTCAGATATAATTACCTACTGACAGGCTGCTAGCCAATCGCCTATGAGAAAAATCCCAGTTTAAATTATTTCCATTGATTTATTTTTACAATCAGTGCGAGAAGAGTAGCAGGTGGTACAGTCTGCTTTTAATTTTTGCTCTCTGACCAACGTGGAAGTATTTTATTAGCAAAAAGTATTACATTTCCTAAACATCATTGCAACTTTGTAAGCCGCGCGACAAGAAAATGAAATCCCGTTAATAAGTCAACAATTAAAAGCACTTAAGAAAGCTTACCAGTAATCAAATGAATATATACGGGAAATTTGCACTCATTGGCCGAAAAAAGAGACTGGAGTTCATTCATTTTGGCGCCAGAATTACGAGCTATCGACTTGGAAGCGAGAAGGCGCGCGTAAAAAATGTATTGGAAATCAAAATGTACAATGTGCAATCGTAAATCGTTTCGGCTTGTAAGCGACCACTTTATGGCGAATGCACATCAAAAACAATGTTACACAATACGGAAAAAGGCGACCACCGATGGTGGGAGCGCAAAAAACAATAATATGCGCATTAATTTAAAATGGCCACGCTCGGCCGTACGTATATTTTAAAAAATCGAAGATGAAATAAAACATTTAATGATAATTGAAATTTGTATTTACTTAGGCGACTGCAGTTTTTGCCGCGCGGCGCCACTGTCTCCTTTTATGGCGCGAATGTAGATTCGCCAATTTAAACTTCGAAGAATCGAGGTGGCGCTGCAGTCGCAACTGGTGACATTTACTGTCAGTCATAGTGATGGACGGGTTAAATAAATTAGTTTCTTTATTATTACTACTCCTGTTTTTCAACCACCTGCGTGCTATATTCCTCATGTACATTGCAACGTAAAACAGTCCCTCGAACCAACTGAAATAAAGGTTCATTGAGTTTATTACCTAAACAATGCGGTGGGTAAGATCGCACAAGTAATTTGTACATTCGACATATAATTTTAAAAGGATAATTTTATAATTGTCAAGAAACTACTACATATCTACTAATACCATCAAAAAATAAATTTCAAATAGGTATTAATCTTATAATACAAATAAATACTTTTTACCAGATAAATTCTGCATAGACTACTCTTATAAAAGTTATACTTTTGTTTTGATGTGTTGACTTAAGTAATGTTTTTTTTTTTGAATGAGTACACAGAAAGTTAAAAATATTGTACATTTAATAATAAATTTACCGCTAACAGACACAAATTTACACAAAGCTTCTACTTGTCGGTCCGTGGCTATAAATCTGCACAACTCGTTTCCACGTCTCTTTGACAATTCGTAACGAAAATAATTACGGATCATGCATTATTAAAACAAACATGAGCAAAAAGTGAGAGGCAAGACAAGTGTAAGGCAAGAATTTAAAATCTGTCACCACTCGGAAATTCGGAACATTTCGAGGGAAAAAGTTGAAAACGAATAATCGGAATTCGTTGTAATCGATTATCATTCACTGCGAGCTTTGGACGTGAAGAAAAAAACACTTTAAGTAAATTTGATGCGAATGGTAAAATACAAACTTATAACAAGCAGCTCGTTTCGCCCCGAGTTTTAAATTTCTATTCTTTCCTATTATGATATTTCGTAACTATTTTTCCAATTATGTTCAATTATTTTTAATTTATTTTTCCGTAATTATTTCCCTTATCGAAGTTTAATAATGTATATATTTACAAACAAATCACACTAATTGAATGAACCCCAAATTAAATTCGAGACTTGTACTTATTATGAGATACTAATTCAAGGACACTTTATTTTAAAATAGTTAAAAATATATAGATAAACATGCAAGACTCAGCTCAATCAGAAAAATACAATTTTCCATCATGACCGGGATTTGAACCCAGGATTTCTTGGTTGAAAGGCAAGGACTTTACCACTGCACCAACGAGGCCGAAATAGAATACACTCAAATAGAAATAATAATAGAAATGCATCAGCATCATTTGCAAACTGTTCACAACATAGAATCTTTCTATAAGACCATATATCTTTACTAAAACATTTGATACAGTTGCCACAGCCATTCCTAAGTAAACAAAGCTCTAGAAAATCGAATAATTCGCCTATAACAGTAAAGCCAACATCACTGGAAACAGAATCGATCAATCGTGCGTGTTTAAATCGAGTATCGATTCTATCTCGTACTTTCGCATCGACAAATATAAATTTGTCACTGGCTAGACGGAAAAAGCGCGTTGTGGCCGTCCAAAGTTTATAAATAAACAATAACATTGCCTTGTTTGGTTTGTACACCGTGACATTCGTCAAGGGGCCTTATACAATCTTGAATGACAAGCTTAAGGGTGCATTTACACTATACGATCGAACTATCTAATATTTGACATTGATAAAATAGTAATGATAAATCTTAATTTTCAGCATTTGTCTATGGTATTAGTAACAATTATGTTATGTCTAAATTGATATAACAATTTGTTTCTTTTTTTTTGTCGCTTTTTTGTAATTGGCAAATNNATTTTATTGGAATTATTAATTTTGATCTATTGAACTGAAATGAACTGTCTTGACAATTTTAATTTCTTCAATTCCCTCAGCAACCCTTGTAATTTTGAATTACAAACTAACTGTTTACACAAACAGAATTTTAAACTTCATTAAAACGTCCGAGTCGACTCATACATTGACGTAGACAACAAACTATTCTAAGGAAAGGTCCTAAATAAAAATGCAGCAGTGCCTTGTTGCGCTTCGCCGTGACTGACCAGCCAAACCATAGAGCACAGCTTTAGTGAGCTGTTAAAATATAAAATAAATAAGAATAAGATTTATATAGGGACAAAGTACACAAATTGAGTT
>JADGIL010018725.1:0-13188 GCA_020352625.1 Cactoblastis cactorum
ATGGATGCTTAAAAGTATCCGAAACGTCGGAGCTCAATAAATAGTTACGCATAGAGAACTTAAAACAGTATAAAATTCCTTTGTGCGTACTAATTAAACCGCGATAAAATCCGTTAAATTTGTTTCATTTCAATAATTTTCCATGTTTATTCTACATTAAGAAGTAATATAATTAGGTGTTTCATATGTGGGAATGGGCAGAAAAACGGATGCGAGCAGGGGGGTTTTATTCAATTACATTCCTATTATTCCAGCGTTTGGTCCTTTTCCGAGAATAAGGGGAAATGTTTTATTGTATTACATGGTGTAAATATTATAATGTATCAAAAGACCAAAATAGTCTAATTCCGCAGGGAAAGGAAGGAGTGTGTATAAAATAAAATAAAAATAAGAGGGCGAAGACTACCCACTTTTTAGAAAACGCTCTATGACTAAAATAAAAATATAACTATGTTGGTTTAGGGCTAGCTTTAAAAAAACAATTTCTGCCATATATTGACTGAAAAAACAACTATTGGTATTATCGATAGCTGAAGCCCTGAAAAAATATTTACGTATTCAAGTTTTAGGCTCACAGTAGGTAACAATGTAAACATTAGAAGATCTTTCTTGGTACCTAAATAATGGGAGTTGTACCACGTAATAAATTCTCAGTTTTCAATTTTCATTCGAGCAATGACTTGAACTGCCTCATCAATGAAATACATCATTTAGAAAATAATATTAAGACAAAACTAGTCTAGTCTCGCAGGGGTGGGCAGAGGGAATATATAGTATGCCATAGCACAAGTCTTGAACTAACTTTCGGGCTAACTTAATCTGTGTGATTGGCCCCTTTATATTTATTTATGTGTATAAAAAACTAAGAAAGCAATGACTCCACCTAACTGCTAGAAATCGGTCTTTAACAAAAATAATATGTTGGTTTAGGTTATATTTGTAAACTCGGACAAACCTTATTGGTAGATATTGTAATAAAAATTAATCATTTTTAGGCCCTAAAAGATGTGCGGTTTAAAGAGTCTCAAGATGAAAAGAATCGACGCAGCGTCATACTGCAGAAGTCCTTCTGGTTTGCCGGTGTTGCCAGAAATGCTGTGGTGGTGGTCGTCGCCTCTGTGCTTGCTTTTTTTGTCCATCAGGAAAAAGATGAGCCGTTCATATTGACTGGTATGATTTTTCCTCTGATTATATTTCGAAGATTCTATTTCATGAGTGTGACTTTAGCGATCATGTGTGTGAATGTTTAAATGTTCTCAATTTGTCTTATGGAAATATAAGGTGAAGTCCAAGTCTTTTATCGTATGAAACACTAAAATAAAATTTGTAACTAAACAATATATAACAGATCAATTATACTTCAGTTACTAACATTTATAAATATCTTATCATCATTTGTAAAAAAAATCTCATTTTTTTTCAGGTAACATAACTCCAGGCTTGCCCAAACCAGCTCCTCCCCCGTTCTCGAGCGTCATCGGGAACACGACCTATAGCGCTGGGGAGATGTTCTCCCACCTCGGCACTGGATCGCTGGTCGTGCCCATTGTTGGCATCATCTCTAACGTCGCCATTGCTAAGGCTTTTGGTGAGTGTTTGACTAATTTCTATTATATTTACTGAAAACATATCTCCTGGTTTACCCAAAAGCTCATCTCCCGTTCTTGATTACTATCGGAAATACGACCTACAGCGGTGGGGAAATATTCCCCCACTTCGACTGTGTCCATGATCATGATTATTGTCGCCATCATCTCACACGTCGCCATTGCTAAGGCTATTGCTGAGTGTTAAGTATTTTCTATTATAAGTGCTATATTTACTCCTGGCTTACCCAAATTAGCTAATCTCCCGTTCTTAAGTACCATAATATGACCTACAGCAGTGGATAGATGTTCTCCCATTGTGGCGTTGGCTCACTGGTCGAAACCATCTTCAGAGTCAGCTCTAATTCACCATTAACAACTATGTAGTCGGGTATGTCTGGTTGTATTACTTCAGACTTGTCCAAACAGCTCCTCTTTGTAAAAGGCTTCCACGTCTTCATTGGCAGGACTTCTATGTCTTCATATTTTGTTGTATTTATATAATAAGCGTTTCTTCCTAAGAGCCCATATATTATCTATGCTTTATGCTGGCTAACTGCTAACAGTTGGAAACAAACTTGTCTCAATTGTAAGTAGGATATTTAAGATACGAAGTGATAAGTTTCATAAGAGATAGAATGAACTGCAGTTTTTTTGACATATTTTATTTATTAAATCAAACCAGGATGTTGAATTAAGCCATGTAGGTAGTATTTCCTGCGATCGCTTGCAAAATTAATTGCTTAATAAAAAGTGTTGGAATATGATTGGATTGATATAAACAAGCAAATATTGATTTTTCAAACGAGCAATTTTAAATTATGAGTTTAGAGATTCGCTGTTGAAAATTTTATTGAATGCACTTAACTCAATTTGCGCCAAACGGGTTACGGAACAAACGATAAAAAAGAACTTCATAAAACATAACCTTCCTTTGGGACTTAAACATAACCTTCCTTTGGGACTTTTAAATCAGAATTCCCATCGAGAAAGTGAGCTGGAATTTTATTTTATCTTTTTTAGGTTGTCTGTGAGATTAAGTTTATCGGGTGTCCCTCGGAAACCTATCGATTTTTTGAATGGAAGTAGTCCTTATGCTTTTTAGGGTTCCGTACCCAAAGGGGAAAATGGGTACCCTATTATTAAGACTTCGCTGTATGTCTCTCTGTCACCAGGCTGTATCACATAAACTTTTACAGATGATGTATTTCTGCTGTCCCTTCAACAAAAATACAAAAAATCAGAATGAAATAAATATTTAATATGTATCTCATACAACAAACGTGATTTTTATGCTTATTTTTAATCTTTATCTTGGCAACCTTTCGTGTGCGAATCAAGACTTACAATATGAAGTCAAATTTCAAGTAACAGTAAACTAGTAGGTTTTTCTTGATTCTTGATTGGATCTCGATTTATAAAGAAGGGTAGAGTTATATGCAGATCAATAAACTAGTATTCAAAAAACTACATTTTTATTAACGTAATATAGAGGATTTTATGGTATACATGTACAAATTGTATAAATGATTATTATATCGTAATTTTTAAAATGACACAGATACAGTATCACGTCTTTATTTCTAAAAGATAGAGCCAAGAGTCGTGGAACTCAAAGCCGCGCTTAACTGAATAATGGGTGGCTTTTTTAAGGAATAAGTAGAGATTCAATAACCATAGTAAAGTTATTAATTGAATAACTTCACTATGGTTATCTGAAACTCCTCACTTAATTGATTTTTACAATCTGCTCGGGAAGCAAAGTAGCTGGCATATTCTAAGACGTTTTTCTTTGAAAGTTAAAAAGTTATCCATTGTATATAATATAATTTTAATAACTTCTGAAACTAATTTATCGCTTATTACATTCCGTCCAAGAAAAGAAATGGTAATTGGAACAATTATTTTGTAGACGAATCCCAACCGTTTTGTAGCGAACGATTTATTGCCAAGAAAGTAAATTGAGCGTTTACTTAGAAATTATCATAATTGACATTGCAAATGGGTCTGTCGAAGTTGTCGATTTATCGGCGAAGTTTATATTGTATTGCGCTAACAAGACTCACAACATTTGTATCATATTATGTATTTTACTAGCGAAAACCTAAACTTTATACGGGATCGTGATTTATTTTTCTTAATTAGCTGGTTTGTTAGTGACATATCAAGATTTTAATTACTGTGTTAAACCCCAAACCTAAAGATATGATACATTTCTGCAGAAAGAAAGTACTGTTTGTGATGATATGTGTTCTTTTCGCATGCTTAATTTCCTTGAGGAGTTTAAATTAACATATATTATCTACTTAATAATAATTATAAGAAAAATCTTGACTATAAAATTGAACAACGGTTATTATCTATAGTTTTTTTACGGATTTAGCATTTAATATGAGAAATAATAACTAATAATGATGAGCAATTAAATATAACTGAAATGATCTACAAATTTTCTATGTGAGCAACAAAAAAACAGCACAGCAACAGCGAGGTTAGGTTAGTATGTTGCTAAATTAAATACAAGCCATTTTATATTCTCAAAAATCTTAATTATACGATGAATTTATATTTTTTACAGATTTATCATTTTTATATTTTCAATAATATTACCTATGTGATAATTAAAACAATTAAACCACTAAAAGCGTATCAATAACTAACCTACTTTTCAAAAGTTAAATTAAATAAGATAAAGACTGCTAAGTTTTTTTCGCCATTTTGTTATCAGCAGTTGTCGTTTCGAAATGCTGGTAGTCTGTAGCTTGATTAAGATATAATGTTTGTTAAATATTGACGTGAAAAAGTACCTGTGAATGTAACCTGTCGTAAATTAGATTTAAGTAGAAATTAATTTAATACGACCGACCAAATTAATAATTTCCGATGTTCTTGGTTTATGAACGAAAGCGAATAATTGAATCATATTCCAGGTATTGATTATTCAATGACGAATATTATTAGTCAAACGGTTCCTAGAAGCATTAGGTAACATAGCAGACATTGATAGCTAAGCTCTGTGAATTGGAAACTCTAACCAAACTATTTGAAATGATTTGGCGAGTTGTGGTTGTTTTAATCGAAACAGATTTCTATGCTGTATCAATATTTTGAAACAAAATTACAGTTTTAATAAGGACTTTAATAGTAATTAGGATACAAACAAGATCTGATAGAAAGAAGATAATATTTATACAACTGATTTGACAAATTGAGAATATAATGATACTGAAAATTCTTTATAAAAGTTCTTTAGTTTTCTGAAAGTTCTTTATAAATACAATACGAAATAAAAAACTACTATAACAATTTTGGTGAAATTTTGCACACTATAATATGCAATTTGGTCTGAGAGATCTTCTTAGTCACATTCATTTAGTTCTATTTTGTGAAAATGCAATTTGTTACTGCATTTTCTGTTTTAAAAACTTCGTCATGTTTTTTATAAAAAAATCATAGTGAATAAAAAAAGTATATGGTTTTCACAGTTACCCTGACGTTATTTTGTCGACACGACGCCGGCAAAGAATTTTTGTTTTACTTATTTGGCGATGCGAAATGACGTACAGCTTGGATGGGAAGAGTAAAAATAAACTTAGGGCACTATTTTTATCTCATATTTTTCATAAAACGCTAAATACTGCGTTTATTGATGCATGCACATACATATGTATGTACAGCAAGCAAAAAATCTGCTGGTTTCGGATAATATCTTACTTTTCGTTGGATTTTCTATTGATTTAACGAGTCTAAGGAAATCTCTTTAAACAAGCAAACGAGGTTTTAAAAATCTTCAGTTAATAAAACGCATAAGTTGCAGGTGCTTACTTATTATGGTTTAAAAAAAATTTAGTCATTTGTGAGTCCCACGCTTTCAGTACAATATACTTAATATATCAGTGTACTTATTTATCATAAGTAAGTATATTGATATATTCGTAAACTTTGAGAATTCACCAACCTTGCTATGCGTGACATGACTTAGGTTTTTCTCACAAATATTTTAAATTTTAATCTGCAAATCTCATCACTTGCAGAACATTATTGATTATACTGACAGGTGATAGATTAGGGAAATTAAGCCTCAAAATAAAAAATAAATAAAAAAGAACGCATTTACAATAAAAATCTTATATCATAAACGAAATTATATATATTTGAAAATGATTTAAGTGAAAAATTAACAACGTGATCACGCACGTTCTCCAGTTTTTTGTTTTTGAATTTCGGTTATGGTTTTCGTCCGACTTCTGGATAATCAAAGCGACCTAAAAAAAAAGGGGTCTCAGTTTGACCTGTATGTATGTTTGTCGCGATTTTGGAGACGGTTTCGGTATTTTTACCGATCTCAAAATATGAGGTATATGTATTTAAGGCTGTTCCCTTTTTAAGAAAATAAATTATTGGCTTTGGAAAAAGAAATGAAGATATTGTGGTTGTTTCAGCCCGCGGACGTACCCTAGACGCGACGCAAGAGATCATAGCGTTGGGGGTGTGCAACGTGGCCGGCTCGTTCTTCAGGTCGTTTCCTGTCAACGGGTCATTCACCCGCAGCGCCGTCAGCGATGCTTCGGGTGTGCGCACCCCCGCCGCCGGACTCTATACCAGTATGTATGGTGATTTATTTACAGGACGACCTCCGTGGTGTAGCGGTTAACCTGCGTGACCGAAGTTCACCAGAAGGAACGTCACGTCACGTAGGAATGTCACGTTTTGATGGAAAATTATATTTCTTTTGATTGGCCTGAGTCTTGGATGGTTATTTACCTTTATGTGTATTTGTTATAAAATATCGTTCAGTTAGTATCCTTTAAGATAGTCTACTAATAATATATAATGTAAACAGTGAACTGAAGTTACAATATCTTGAATTTAGAACGCTGCAGTTCCAAATTTAAAACTGTAAATCACATTGGCGTTCACAATCATATGTTGTGAATGATTATTTTGAAAGCACGCAAGGAAGCATCGCGCGCACGTCCTCAATGTAATAATGCATACGAATGAAATTCGCTCCGGGGCTTCCAGCTACTCGCACTGCGGGATAAGGCAACATAATTGTTGAATATTAAAGAAAATGATCCATTTTTTGGACTATATCCCGGCTTAGCAAGCACCTACATACGTCTAAAAATGAACCCCTATGCAACATTTAAAATCTCCAGCCCTTATAGTTTTTGAAATTTCGTGATAAGTGATTGTTTTTCGCTTTTATATAATAATAGTTATAAGTATATAGTAGTAATAATATAAGTTAGATGTTAAGAAGCATTTGTTAAGAAAATCTAAATCTAAACTGTAGAAATAAATCTCAGGCTCGATTATGTATTGTTAGATTTCATTAAGTCTTAAAAATTTATAGGATAGGTTTGACCCTCAAAATTCATTCTAAACAGAACAAAACACATTAAACATTAATTTAATGGCAGGTTATTTCATTCAGAGCATACAGCGTTCACGAAATCTTACCCATGGGATATCCATTGACTCTTTCCTGCAATAGTAATGCGTAAGAATAAGCGAAAGTGATATTTTATCACACTGTATTAGATGTGTAAGTTGGAAATACGAGTACTTAGTGCATCTTTATAAAATGTTTCGGTTATTTTCTGATTGAAATTTCCATAATAATTAAAAGTAAAGATTGAAAAACAATCTTGACGAAATCCTACAGCCGTTATGGTGGCATAGCGGTGTTTAAAAGAAAAACAGCTGTGCCATTACTCGGGTACAATTTGTTACATCGTTATTAACTCCACGAGACAGCTCGTTTTATCAATGTAAAGGGTTGTTTCGCTTTTGATGACGACTCCAGTAATTATTAAAGCAATTTTAGCAGCTGATTCAAAGGAGATCCCGGTCCAACTCTAATTTGACCAAACTTTGTTGTAATTGGCTGAAGTTTATGTTCCATTTTATGTTTTGATCGAGTTACGTCCTTCGGATTGTTACATTGCCATTACTTTCACGGATTCAACTGCTTGTGAATTCTTCGTGCAGATTTCAAGCAGGTAACGGATTTTGACAGAACGAAGTTAAGTTAAATAAGTTTATAATTTGATAACAGATAAATACGTAATTACTTGGTTAATGTATATAGTCTAATCTATACTAATTTTATAAATGCATTCGTCTTTATGTCTGTCTAACATTCACGGCTTAATCCTTAAACCAATTTTGATGAATTTTGGAATTAAGATTGTGTATTTTAACATATGTTTATTTTATAGGATGAATGATGATGTTATGGTAAAAAAAAAATCCATTAAAATCTATTAGATTTCGTGATTGATTTGTTATATAGTACAATTATGAATTGTAATAAATATTTACATTATTAAAAGTATGTTTATTATTCGAAAAGGTTGGTTACCTGATTTTAAGTTGAATCTATTGTTTTGTTAATAAAACTCATTTCATTGTATAATGACACTTCAAAAGCTTTTAAATATTTTTAATTAATTCTTCTAAAAACAAAAGGATCTTTAATTCCGAGAGGTTTTCGTTCTTCAAATTTATTTTTGCCGAGCAAATATAATTTCGAACTGATATTTACACCGTAAATTTTGTAACCGACAGGGATCGCCAGGTTAAAGTTTCAGTTATTAGTTTCGTCTAGCAGTAGCAAATGGTGGTGAAGACAAATGTACAACTATACCATAAATCATTTCATGTGAGGGCTGGCTAGTCCATAAATCTAAAAGTTTGCATCGGTAGTTTACCCCGCTCAAGTTCCGCGCTAAATTTAAAATTTAAATTTTCCAAATTATAGAAGTTGTAACTGAATCTTCGTGATAGATGGTGATGTTGAGGCCTTTAGGTGAAAATGTACATCAATTTGAATACTGCTGTAGTTATTTATATAAAACGAACATTAAATTAAATTCATACGAAATCGGTATCATACTTGTAAGTAATATTGCTATGTAATTTGATATGTTTAGTTCTATAAATGGATGTATTAGTTAATGAGTAAACCTTTTATATTCTGAGTCAAAAATCTATACCTAAATAAATATATGTATAGTCATTATAAATAATTAATTAAAGTGTCCATTAATAGTAAGTTTCCTTAAGTGGCGTAAATAAAAAGTAGTAGTAGTTTTCGTTTATGTAATAGAATTATGCAATTAAAATTATTTATTGCAGACAATGTCCTCATGTTATTAACAAGATGAACTTATAAAACTAGTGTTTTACAACAAAGTAGTGTTATTGTATTAGGTATTTTTAATGGAATACCCTACAATACGGCACTTTATATTTTTACATTATTCCAGGTATAATCGTCCTTCTAACCCTGGCTCTCCTGACCCCCTACTTCTTTTTCATCCCGCGCGCGGCGCTTGCAGCTGTCATAGTGTGCGCCGTCCTGCATATGGTGGACGTCGCTATTCTGAAGAAGCTCTGGGCTACCAGCAGTGAGTATTATTTTACTGGAACTACAGTGCTTCAGACTTTGGACTTCATAGTTTGCGCTGACACGTGACGTCATAGTTTGTGCTGTTCTGCATGCGTATTGTGGATGCCATTACCTTGAAGAATGTCTGAACTAACGGCGATGATTAATATATTATTTTCTACGCAAAATATTACTCATTGGATTTACCAATAGGGTTTATCTCTCTAAAGAATAACATCGAATACTTCGACAAAGACTAGTAAATAATTTTAGGGTCAGTAACAATACGCTGCGATTATCAAGCTGCAGAATCTATTTCTTATTAGATTGATATGGGTACCTAGTTAGTAGTATATAAAGTTGTGATGGTATCTTTATGTGAATATTAGTAAATGTACCGTTAACAGCATATCAACTTACCCTTATTCGATAAAATATAATGTAATTGTTTTGATAAGAAGTGCAGGCCAAAAACCTGAAATTTTAAATAGAGCGGTTTCAATTCCACGCTAACACAATTAAGTGTCTTTTTTGTGGTCTTAAGTTATCTGGTATAAACAGCGAAGAAACAATGAATAATACGATCAAATACCCAATATTTTCTGAAACTTAACAAGAAATCAATTATGGCAATACACTATTTTTTACGACTCCCCTACGTAAAAGCAAACGTGACGTGTACGGCTCCTAGAAGGGAGAGAGGAGGGAGACATCAAAAGAAATTTGCTTCATGTCTCATAATTAAAAGTACTGTAGGTACCTAACGTGCTCGTTATTTCGCGAGAATTAAATTAGTTAGAAACTTTCCACTAACTAAAATTTCGCTGGCGCGTTCGAAATTCGCTCTGTAGCCAGAAAAACTTTGAGCAATGAAATTTATATAACTAGTACTCACCACTACTTTCATTAATTCAGACAATCCTCTTAACTCCGTTATCTGAAAGTACACGAAGGAATGTCATTAAAACTGTCGTATAATCTCTTGTAGAGAACATTTTGTTCTCTCTTTGTTATTTCGCTGCTTTAAAACAAAATTACCAAAACTTGCGTCTAAATAAAGGTGCATTTAGCTGAAATTTCGAAGTAACAAGTTACATGTGAGCTTGTTAGTTGATTTTTGTCTGTTGCCTTCGAGAATTCCGCCACGAAAAGTTTTAATTAATTACTAAAAACTCTCGTCATAATTATCTATAGTTTTTTTTGTGTCAATTTGAGATCTATAGTACGAAGTTATAAAATTTGGATTTAAGGTTGGATTTTCTATATCTTCAACTATAGATGAAAAATATACTTGTTAAAAGATATGAAAACTAAATATAATTTTATAAAAGGCAAATTAGTTCCGTGCTTTTTACATTTTAAAATCTTAGACGCCACTTACATATTGACTTCCGTTATACACATTGCAATTTTCACCACTCAGCATTTTCTCCCCAACTAAAACATCTTTTTTTATCGTAGTCTCACTTAATGTATTGTAAATGCGAAAATTTAGTTTTTTAGATGTTTGATACTCAATAACGCCTCAACCACTCGACGTAGTTTGATGTGTAATAAAATTTCATTTATTTGCTTAAAAAAATTAAAGTTTATGTACCTAAAAGTTCCATAATATAAAAAAAATCTATGTCAAGGTATAATTTTCCGAAATTCTCAGGACAGTAGCGCTCCGGGGCACAGCTAGTTTATATACTGGTTTTTCAGTTTCACCAAAATTTAATAACACACCTAACGAAATTGAAATAAACGCGCATGGTTCAACCGCTTGGACAATCCTCTTAATCCCACTAAAGATTATAACAAGCAAATCCAATTCCATCAACACGGGTGATGGGCCTTTGAATTATTACTGCAGGATTGGAGCGTAAGCCGAGCTCGTCCGTGTAGCTTCTATACGACATGCTGGATATGATTGAGCTACTGTTCTCATTAAAATGATGATTGAACATTTTCATGAAAGTTTTCTTTAGGAATTTTTAATAAGCGTATGAATTTTAGCAACTTCGGGAGAAATAAAGTGATATTGATTATTTATTATGAATAATTTAATAATGTTTAATTATAGAATGTATATATTGTACTACATACGTTACATTTTAAAGGAACGCCACGTTGCTGCTGTGTTGCATGAGCCACTAAAGTGATACTCTTTTTATTTTAATTCACTGACACTAATATCACGGCTGTTTATACAATCACGTCACGTATCTAGCTAATAATATTATAATTCCGGCCATCGTGAACTTATGGTTGGCGGGACTGGAGTGAAACGTCTTCCAACGCTACTTGAATCAAATGGTTATTAGGTTTCTACATTTCAAACTAATTTCTAAGCCCATATTATTATGTCAGAACTAAACGTTTTAATTATTTATTTCACAGGATTAGATATAATACCCCTCGTCGGCACGTTCCTGTGTTGCCTGGGGCTCGGAATAGAAGTGGGATTGATCTGCGGAGTGGGCGTGGATGTACTGCTGCTTTTGTACTACCACTCCCGCCCACCATTAGACGTGCAATACGTTGATGTGAGTTGAAAATATAATCTTATTAAACTTATTCGATTTAAATATATACACAATTACTCATATTGTAATTGTTTCGATTCATCATGCTTGTTTTTTATCACTTTTCTTTAAATTTGTCAAATAGAACTTATAAGGTTTTATTTTACCAAAGTACAGTTTTTACAATTTTTTACTAAATCCTACCACGCTTTCATAAAAATTTAAATAAAGACACTCAGACCACACGCACACAAGCACGGTTGCATTATCATTGAACAAGTATATTCTAATTATTCTATGACTAAATTTATGTGGGTAAAAGTTTATATTTTCTGAAAAATATCATGAAAAACTAATAGATGTCCGTGATCCGACTCAGTTGTTGAGGTTTAGCTATTTCAGGTCGCTTGTCTCTAATGTAAGTTTCAATTACTTATCAAGTGCACATTTACAAGATTAGTATTTTTACAGGATCCACAATGTCCCCACTATTCGATCCGGCCAGTGGGGGGCTTACATTTCGCCGGAGCTGAAAGGGTGCGATCCAAACTTAGTGAACTCAGAAGAGCTAAAGTTATAACATCTGTACCATCAGCGACACTAACAATCATCCCTGATACTGACTCAACAAGAACAGAAAGAGAAAACACTAATGATATTCCAGATCCTAATACTATTTCAGAATCGAATACCACGGTTGCAGTACCGAATAGTGTTCCAATAAGCAACGGTGTTGCCGTGGGAAATTTGAATAATGCAGCTATTACCAGCAATAGAAATAGTGATACCGAGAGAGGGGGACGATCAGCCAACGTTCTCGTGATATATTGCGACGCCTTGTATAGAATGGATTACACTTTTTTGCAGGTCTGTACCATTTTTACTTTTGTGAAACTGTACGTTTCTGATTTATATTCCGCGAAGATTGTTCTCGTTATCTCGGTTGCTTTTTAAAATCCGAGTGCTATGTAGCTGGCTTGAAAGAATGTGGATGAACTTCTTTATTTTTTCTTTGTACACCCAACAGATTTTTATTAGTTTTCAATTTAAAATTTTACAAGATCATAATATTTCAGGTGTATGTACGTTAATATATGCGTAAAACATAACGGGTACCATATTTCCATTGTTTTCAGTTTCCACCGAAGCTTTATTAACCTAAAATAATAAATAGTTTCCCCAGAAATAACGAACGATATTTTTGTTGTTATGGTTGTAAAGTTCCATGGAATAACAAAAAATATTGTAGTTTCATAATTCCACGTACTCCAAGAGCAAATAATAAACAAAACGCGCCGGCTGCTTGTTTTCCCGCGCATATACTAAATAGTGAATTGATTTAATTATAGATTCTTCTAATGAGAAAATGGGCTAGCAACTTGTAACTTTTTCGATTCTTGGTTCTTGAGGTTCTTGGGTCTCGCGACCTTTGACTTTGTCCTAATGCAATTAAATGAATATAAAATATTACATACCAAAATCAAAAGATTTATTCAATTTCTGAATCTCAAAAGACCTTCACAGGCACTTTTTCACGTCACCAATAAATACACATTTAAATCTCATTCAAGCTATAGACTACCAGCATTTCGGAACGACCACTGCCAAGAAGAAATGCCGAAAGAAACTCAAGCAGTTTTGGTCCCTATTATGCCGGAAGGGCTTAATGATCAATTTTTTATAATATTTTTGTAAT
>JADGIL010018771.1:0-13557 GCA_020352625.1 Cactoblastis cactorum
CTCTTTCTCGGTGTAAGCTAAACAGGCGGTGCGACGACGAGTCTTTGCTGAGAGCCGGAGGCCCAACTTCTTTTAGGCTTTTTAAACACAGGCAACGCTTCTGTGATCCCGCGGGTGTTGCAGGTGTCTATGGCCAGCGGTGATTACTTAACATTACGTGACCCGCCTGCTTGTTTGCCTACCTCTGCCATAAAAAAAAAAAGAAAAAATCTTGTATTTTGCACCACGATAATATGCCTTCGCACAAGACTATCATTGTGAACGAATTTTTGAAAACACTCAACAAATACTATCGATCAACGACCATATTCACCAGATATGGCTCCAGCCGTCTTCTTTCTTTTTCCTTAACTCAAATTACCACTTTGTTGCAACCGTTTTCAATCGGTAGAAACATAAAGGAGAATTCGCGGCATAAATTCTTATGAAAATAAGTAAGTAAATCCTTTATTAGAAGGAGAAAAACGCGACCCTCCAAACTATAGGCCAAAAACGATGCACTACAACAAAATCTTTGAAAAATTGTTTTACGTTAGTTGGTCTCTTATTTTAATTTCCACAAATTATTACATAATAGGCAATACGGCATTACTAAATGCCGCTCCACTACTGATGCAGCAGTTAGCTCTTGCTGAAATTAATTACGAAGCTTGGGAATCTAGTCATGACATCATAAACATTTTTTGCGATCTATCGAAAGCCTTTGACTGTGTTGACCATACTATCCTAAAAAATAAATTCAAATTTTACGGGATCAATGGTTCGGCTCTCAGTATGTGATCTTCATTCGTAGACAATAGATCCCAAAAAGTTTAACAATCTCTGGCAGTGCACCTGTACTGTACGCATGGGTGTGCCACAAGTCTAAATTATAGGACCTTTTTAGGATTCCACACCCGAAGGGTAAAACAGAAACCCTATTACTAAGGCTCCATTATCTGTCTGACTGTCATCTGAATGTACCTCATGAACCGTGATAGCTAGACAGTTGAAATTTTTACAGATGATTTATTTCTGTTGCCGCTTTAACAACAAATATTAAAAATAAAATAAATATTGAAGGCTCCCATATAATTAAAGTTATTTTTTTGCTTGCTTATGCTCGATATTCCACGAAGCATCTTCAGGTAGAGGAGGAGAAGCGAAACACGTGTCGAGCGATATTAAGTTAACGGTGGTGGTATTGCATCGCCTGTGCATGTCGTATGTTACTGCGGGCGGGCGGTGCACTTTCATATCACTAATCGCTACCTACTCGGCTGAAGAAGCTACAAATTTGACACCTCTGTCGTAACGATGGATTTCCGCAAAGTAACGCCCGATTTCGCGTAATGACATTTTTTTATGACAGAGGGAGGCGAGTGGCGCACCTCGGTCTCCTTGCTGTCGAGCAGCGCGAAGCGGCGGTCGAGCGCGGTGAGGTGCGCGAAGGTGAGGTGCAGGTGCGCGTGCAGGCGCAGCAGCGCCAGCTCGCGGAAGTGCGCCGCGTACAGGTGCGCCACCACGTGGAACAGCAGCCGCACCACGCGCCGCACCACGCCCTCGAACGCCGCGGGGAACTCGTTCGCTGCGAGAGTGGTATCATATCGGACCGTACTATTTCTGTAGTTAACGATCGAAAACATACGGCTAAAAGAAACGTCCTAAAATTGAACCGACAGAATAAAACCTATTGAAACTTCTAGAAAGAAAAGGCGCTTAGTGCGCCCGGTTTAAGCGAACGATATTTATACGTACACAAATGGTATTATTTCGCGTCTCCACGTTATTATCTGCTTGTATATCTATCTTCTTCTGCTCCTATATCTATCTGTGTTTGTTTTTATTTGTTTAATTGGAATTTAATTACAACAAAGCCCTATAAAAAGAGTTCAACTCACACTTGACCGATTTTTTGTTAGAAAAGTGACTTAATCGAGAATGTTCTTAGCTATGTTTGACATGTATTTCGTTATAATGCGTCGTTTAGTGGAACTAACTTTGAAACTTATACGTTTCAAAGTTAGTTCCACTAAAGAAAATATATGCATTTCTTTTAAAGACATACATAATTTTAAATATTTTTATATAATTATGTAATTTAGAAGCTGCCTTTACTATTTCTGCCGAGTAGGAACTGTCTACAGGTACTCACCATACTTAGTAGGAAAAATGGTTTCGTCGTTGACTGTCTTCTGCGTGTAGGTCATGACGTAGTCGACGTACTGCGGCGCTGCCACGCGGGACTTCTTGCCGCGCTCGTCGTACCACGCGTAGGTGCGGCCGCCGGGGCCCGACATGTCCGGGCACGACGCCGCCGTGCAGAATTCCGACACTGTGCCGTACAGCAAGTTCACGTGGTCGAACAGCGCCAGAGCTGGAAAATATACAGAGTCGAATTAAATTAACTCTGTGAATGAGCTCATATGAACAACAGACTCCAGACGACCATTGAGAGTGCACGATTGATGGCAATGGTAACTTAAACCTACACAAGAGCAAAATATCCCTACTTTCCGAGTGGAGATTAGGGATATATTGCTCTTGTCTACCCCAAAGAATGGGCTGTTGTCATTGGCTAAACTATGAAAGACTTGGAAGGGATTGGCGAGAGGCCGGGTTAAACCAAATGGAAAATAGATGATCTCCTTCTGAGTAAAAATATATTCAAGGCTTTAATAAATATATTGAATGGCTGTAACACAAGATACTAACGAGTGTTATTGCTGAATGTTCTAAAAACGTAGATAAATTCAAACAAAATTGATAAAAACTTGATATATAACAAAAACCTTTACACTTTACTCTGAAAAAACAATGTTCTCTCTCCCTTAGACATAATTGAAAGTTCACCCACCACGACAATCGAGTCATAGTTAGGGTATATAACATTACAATATGGAAAGCTGGAGGAGCATAAAATAAAATGCGGTGCAACTAAAAATCAAAGGATTTTGGATTTGTTCTATAAAACATTGCTTCATGCCAAGTTTCAAAATTATAGGTCAATGGGAAGAACCCTTTAAAGGTTTTGATTTCCTTGTGAGTTTGAAAATATGCGGCTTAAATTGCTGATTCTTTTGATTGTGTTGAATTTTTTACAGTTCCAAAGCATAGACTTGAGTATTTGATAGATAAAAAATCGAAACGGAAAAATAATCCGTTAACTTTCTGAATCAAATTAATTTATTTAATTATAGTACAACGAGGAACGTTTTTGATTGACCGGCTGTATCATTCATTTGATAGGAGAAGAACGCTGCGCAGTATGATTTCTTTAATGTTTCAATTTCGTTAATCCCGCGATATTTTTCCTCTACCCTCATATATCCTAAAATTATTAAACAAAATGCCTCTCGAAGAGATACTCACTGTGAGAGGCGAGCCACTCGTTGTAGTCGAGCCCGTGCGGCAGCTCGACGAGTTGGCGCATGTCTAGCTCGGGAAGCTTGCGCTCTAGCAGAGCCTCTTGCAGGTACAGCTTGGGGTCTCCGGCTGGCTCGCCTTCGCGCTCTTTACGACGCGCCTTCCTGCAAAATTTAACATCTTAAATTTCTACATTCCTTACTAAGTAAACCTAATAAATTCGGTAAATCGACATATTTAGGAGAAATACTGCGATGCAATTAGTTGCAACACATCGCAATACAATGCAATGGTGATGGAGGTAACCTTGGTTACCTTATCCAAACTAATACATATTATTATCCGAAAGTCCACTACGCTTTTACGCCTTAACTAAATCGATTTACTTTAAATTCTTAATTATCTGTGAAATCGCAAAATATAAATATTCATATTTTAATACGTTTATTTACAAGTACACTTTTTTAAAGTTTTAAGAAAAAAGTCTACGTATTTGTCTTACTTATAAATGTATGGACAGATAGAATGGATGTACATATGTTTATTACTCTCTCACGGAAAATCTACTGGACGGATTTGGATGAAACTTTACAGTAATACAGGTTATGCCACACAGTAATTTTCTGTTTATGCCAAACAGCGCTTTATCATTAACTCACTGACTATTACCTTAATGTGTTGAAAATTATGCTTCTAATCTACTACTATCTTTTTAAATGAAATAAATGACTAAGTCAAAGATAACATACAAAATACGTCTGATATGTAGAAATTAAACAAAGCAGCAATAAATAATTTGATTATCACAGATTTTCGATTACTGTACACCACCATACACTTTATGTACACACCAGTTTTTATCCCACACCTCATAAAATTCAAATAGGTATAAATATTATCAGTTATCATCTCCGAAGGTCGCCTGGCGGAAGGATGGCGATGGAGCTCGGGCCGTGAGCGATGCTCGTGACCACAATAATTAAACGCTTCAATTCTTATGCACTATACGTGTGATTCACCCTGGAAATCGTTGACCTGTACTTATAACGGATAATACAGATATTGGCCAAGATAAGTCAATATTGGGTCGGATTAGGCCGTAGCAGAAAAGACACAACTTTAAAATTGAACTTTTAACTCTGTATAATATTTTAGTTACATGTCTCAATTTATGTTACATTTACAAATTCATCTAGCGTTTCGCTTATTTGTACCTATGGCAAATATATCAAAAATAGCCAATCGTCGCTTACCTGAATGGAACGACTGAATACAAGTACGACGGCAAAGAGAACAACACTCCAAGAACCACCGCGTGACACATCGCGACGACGAGGACTGAGAGCGCCGGCCCGCCTTCCCCGCCACTACTCGGTCACGTTGCTGGCTCGCTCGCGCAAGCTTATCATATATCATCCCATCTCGTTCATGCAACAACACGCCAATCCACGAGCGTTCCAGATCGCCCACACACTTTTACAATACATTGTGACCAAATTAAACATCATCCTGTTATTAGTTTTACATTTAATTCATTCCAGTTCAGGACTATAATTAAAAGCTCACGGAAGTCAATGTTATGTAAAGGGTTCAAATAGATTTTATACAACTGCACTTCGGTAAGATGATATCGATTCAACTGATTCATGATTTTCCTTACATAATATATTTGTTAACAGAAGTTTAAGGTGTCACTTGTTCAAGGACACGTTTAGGAGAAGTTGAGACCTCTGTAAACTTTAGTGGTTAAATCTGTTCACACTGATTGATTAAAGATATTCTTGACTTTTAATTTTTTTATATCTCACATACAAGTAAGGAATGCTACCCTTAAAAGATATTTATTAAAAAGTAATGCATACTTTTGCAGCGGTTCGTGAAATGAAGACGTAGCTTTTTAAACAACCAAATAATTTATATGTTATATTACCTATCCTACTAATATTATAAATGCAAAAGTTTGTGAGTATGTCAGGATGTATGTTTGTTACTCTTTCACGCAAAATCTACTGAACCGATTACGATGAAATTTGGTATGTAGGCAGCTGAAGACCCAAAATAACATATGGGCTACTTTTTATCCCGGAGTTCCCGCGGGATTGATTCCTAATTGAATTTCATAGGGTTTCCTCTAGTTACCTATAATATTATAAAATAGTAAGAGTTAAATTACTGTGATAACGGTTCCATTTTTAAAATTTGTCAACGGAACGTTAACAAAATCGTTTATCGGTGATGGTGTAGATCAGATTAAATTCATAACTGCAGTGTCATTTTGTTCAGTAAATGAATGAGTTGGCGGAGTTGTGCAACAAAGAAACTGTAACTATTATAATATGTATATACTTAATGTTAATTATTGATAATGGTGAAGGCGTGGTCACGCATGACGACACATCGCGCGATGTGAAGGTCATATATGTATTTGCTTGTTAATATTGATTCCATCAAAATAATGTATCTTATTTACTTATATTCAATAAATACATGTAATCTAATTTCGTGAAATTTTAAATAATTAAAAAAAATACTTCTTCGTTATACAGGATATTTTATGTTGGCAATATCGTTGTCGACCGTTGTAGACCTATGGTCGGTCACTGATTGATATATGTACATGAAGCCGTAATACTGATGTGTGCGTGACTGTGGGTAGCTATAAAATCGCCTTTTCTTAATAAGGGTTCCAAAGTTGCGAGGCATATTCTAGGTGAATACAGTGCAGGGTCCAAATAGTGCAGGGTCAATCGCTCTTCTACCCGCTTCGTAAGTGAGTAGTCCTTTGTAAAGACTTCCAGTGTAGGGCGCGCCCAATATAAAGTTCAAAGTCGCGTTAAAATGTCACGCAATTATTTCTGAAATTTCTGATTGAAATTTGAAAAATGAAATTTCCGCATTTCTGAATGTAAGGAAGTTTACATGGGGAAGTGCAGAATAATCACTTCGGTCTAGGAAAGGAAGGATAACAAGCGACATCTAGCGATTGGATAGTTAAAACAAAAATACATTTTAATATTTTTTCAAGAAAGCGCAGTGCAGGAAAGGTTTTAGTCGTAGCATGCATGAGACAATAATATTTTATTGAGCCAACGGTATCTCTTATCTATACTATTGAATGCAAATGCTCAACCTCAATTAGGTCCTTACAGTGAATTTAAGATAGTCTTCTACATAACAAACAAAAATCAAAATCAAAAAGATTGTTTGTTTTTTCAAGTAGGCCAAACGTTGGCCCTTTTGAATCGTCATTTTGTAATTTCTTTATAATTGCAAAGCTACATACTACCAGCGTTGCGGTAGGACCACTACTGAGAATAACACGGCGAAAGAGACTCAACAGTATAACATGATGATTATAATATAACGAGTAGAAGCCAACACCCACACAACGATCAGTAATAAAGACTTTAATTTTACTAAATACGATACATACTGGGAAAGGAAAACGTATTTATGATGACTGCACTCTTTACACGCAGATTGTAAAAGTCAATCACGGAAATGGGCTTAATACACGGAATTCTTTTCATTAGTGGCGGGCTAGCCATTAAGCTAAGCACGGCCTTTGCAGTCTCACGACTCATGGCTCTGTCTACCCTTTAAGGGATAATGACGTGATCCTGTAAAACCTAGTTCACCTTGATTTTAACGACATTTTGGAGAATATAATGATTAGCGATAATCAATCAACAGTAGGTATGGCCTCGACTTGCCAGCTCCGACGACTCAGTAATCAATAATGATGACTATTAATTTGTCCTTCGTAGTTCGAGTCGTAATGCTTTTCGGTCGAGTTACGACTACAGTACCACCACTTGTCAACCAAAACAAAATCAGAATCAGCTGACAGAGTGCTTTTGAGTTTTTAATGATCATTTTTTGCTGCTCATATCTCTACTATGCTGAGAGCTAAAGAAAAACGTAGAATAAATATGTCAGTTCCAAGTTCTTTTGAACAATAATGTGTCTTGAGAAATATGTATTTCTATTGAAAAATAACAGTGTACAAATGCAGAGTTAAAAGTCAGGCAGACCTACAAACGAGCAGCAAGCCACGCCGTGCGTTACAATCGCGCCGCGCACTGATGGCGTGCTACTTTCTCGACGAATATTTGTGGTATAAGATTTGCTTTGTTTGCTTAATAAACACGTATTATGTTTATTTTAGTACAAAAAATAATTAGTCTAAAACTGTAAAACATGCGGGCACCGGACGGACGGCGGCCGCCAAAGAAGAGGTGTGCGATGACGTTACGGGTTGACAACAAGCTCGGATTAACTGGAAACGATAGAAGCAGAAAGGTGGGGCCGTTGTTTATGTGTGGAACATACAATAATAAGTAAAACAGGTTAAGAAAAAGTAATTCTAAATATGAGCAATGTTGCTAAATAGAGGTGACGCAGCAAACCGAATTTTGTAAAATGAATTTTTAGATAAATATTCATGAAGCAATGCAAAGTAAGCATGAAGCAATGTTTTATAAAACATATAAAAGGAAAAATTCCGAAAACCTTAAATTATTGGTTACAACACATATTTTATGCTCCTTCATTATGACGACCTTCATAGTGTAACACATCACACAAATTGAGTTAGCCCCAAACTAAGCGACTTGTATTATGGGATACTATACTAACTCAACGATACTATATTTTATAACAAATACATATATAGATAAACATCTAAGACCCAGGCCAATCAGAAAAAGATAATTTTCCATTATGACCTGACCAAGGATCGAACCCGGGACCTTCCGAGTATCAGTTAAGTACGTTAACCGTTATACCACGGAGGTCGTCGAAAATTATCGTACTTGACGTTAACGTACTTGAAGGTTGTTTGGGGCTAACTCAATTTGTGTGATTAGTCCCTATATATGTATTTATTATTCCTTTTGCAAAAAATACCATAACTATGACTCGATTGGCGTGATGGGTTATCGTTTACTTATATACCAACAGGTTTGTACAGAACCCTCGTTGCACAAGTCCGACTCGCACTAGGCCGGTCTTTTTTTGTGATAATCAGGAATGTTATTCCCACAACCAGAAAAATAGTTTAAAAATAAAAGTTTTTAAAATTTTCCGCCCCTTGGACGTAAATCTTTTAAAAATCACAAACTGAAAACGATTTTTACTGTAAGTAGCAAGCCAAAATAAAAGTTTTTGAAGCCGAATGGTATGGTCAATACGAAAAAATATATTCCTATGGTTTTACAACTAAAGCTCCGTTAACATAGCATAACTAATAACTTCGATGGCAGCATTTGAAGAAAAAGACCGATTCTGCAGAAAGCTATGCTGGTTACCATAGAGTCCAGCGCAGCAAAACAAAGATTATAGATGCGGACCACATTCAAACGGTTTTAAATAAATAATATTTGCAAAAATAATTACACATGTCGCGCAAACGTTATCATGTTTGAACTGATAACTGGTTCACGCTTTCTGCCTTCTTCCTGTTCTAGTCAAAATCAGTAGCATAATAAAAACATACGAATTAATTAACTCATTTATATATTTTTCGCAATATCTTTTTGTTCGCATGAATTTCATTGCAATGTAAATACCTTATAACTAATGAGAATCTGAGCGACAATAACAGGTCGCGCAAGGATGATTAATAACGCAGACAAATTGAAGAGAAACGTCACAATTTGAACAATTTAAATAGTTATATCGAGGTCACGAAGCGACCGACAGCTCGGTCCCGTTAATGGAAACTAGAGGTTACTATTGCCACGGCATGTAAAGAGAAATTATAGCGAATCGTCAACGAAAAAGATAGTAAAAGGTAATGGTACTGTTAGTTTCTATAACAATATGTGACTACGAGTACCTACTACAATAATTGTTACATCTTGGTCCGAATCGACGTTACTATGTTGGCACCACCTTCTGCCCGTATCATTTAAAAAACGCTCCAGTATACTTCCTAGGCATCCTAAATCAGGTGTTCCCAAACCTAATTTGTGTGCCCACTTTGAGAATAAACTATCCCACCAAAAATATTCTGTAAAAAACTAACCAAGTCTCGATGGAGCTGCTTATTTATCTCTAAAAGTTGAACATTGTTTATAAATTAGTGGGTACAATTCAACGGCCAAGTCACACAAAATTAACTATAATAATAAAGAAATCGCAGTAAGTAACCTCAGACTTGGCATGACTTTGTCTAGATTGCATTACTTTTTACAGATAAACAGCAGCTCCATCGAGACTTGGCTAGTTTTTAACAGAATGTTTATAGTTGGATTTCACTTCTTTTTGAAGACACGTGGGCTTATTAATTTATTTTATTATTATTTTTTATTTGACAGTTTTTTTTCTTTTTAGAGAGTAGTTTTGTTTATTACTAGCTAATGCCCGCGACTTCTTCCGACCAATGGATACTCTAATATCTTGTCAGCCCCTTGCTCGGTTACAATAAATTATATCCCTCGGGAACCGTACATTTTTCCGGGATAAAAAGTAGCCTATCTTTTAATCTTAGTCATAGTCTATCGTTATGCCAAATTTCATCCAGATTTGTTCGGTAGTTTTTGTATGATGCACTACAAACATACAGACAAAAATTCTAAAAACAATCGTTTTGGCTTCATTAGGTCCTATAAAGAGCCCCTATGTACATTTTTCTTAAATATCTCCCATGTAATAGATTACAAATCTTTTTCTTTTTTTCCGGTTCTGATTCGTGTATATACCATCCTTTACTGGAACCATTTCGCCGCATTTTTAGGCCCCTATTTGGGAACCTTCCAGAACGTTGGAATTTTCTTCATCTAGTAAGCTATAATCACATACTTACATAGTTTTTTAATAGAATGTTTTTGGTGGGATTATAGCTTACTGGATAATGAAAATTTCTGCGTTCTGGTCTTATCCAGAGGTTCTCAAATAGGGGTCCGAAATGCAGCGAAATGATTCCAGTAAAGGATAATACAGCAGTTTTTGCTTCGCGCTCGACTTGGCGGAGGCACTGCCGTGCCTCCAGATATTTTTTTTATATTAAGATCAATACTACTGAAGTTTAAAATATACATAAATTATGTAAAAATCTAGCTGTGAAGGTCGGCCATACTGACACGAATGATTTTATAAAGGTTTTGTTTTTCTTTTGAGGTAGCAATCCTAAAAAAGCCATTCAAGTGCGAGTCGGACTCGCGTACGAAGTGTTCCGTACCATTTTCTAAGAAAAACGACAAAAAAATATTTAAAGTTCATTTATAAATATCTATTCAATGAATATTTCAAGCGTCTACTCATTGCCGTTATCAATATAGAGCAAAATTAAGCAAAAGAAATACCATTTGTTGTATGAGAGCCTCCCTTAATTTTTTTATTTTATTTTATTTTTATGTAATTATTTATTTTTAATATTACAATTTAAATACATATTCTGTGAAAATTCTAGTTTCTATCTGTTATCATTATCAATATCGAGCAAACAAATCAGGTTTGTTGTATGGGTATGGGAGCCGTCTTGAAAAATTATTTTATTTTTAATATTTGTTGTTTTGGCAACAAAAATACATCATCTGTGAAAATTTCAACTCTCTAGCTATCATGGTTCATGAGATACAGCCTGGTGACAGACATACAGGCAGCGGAGTCTTAGTAATAGGGTTCGGATTTTACCCTTCGTAAACGGAATCCTAAAAAATCAAGAGGAAACGAGATTGAACATCAAAATTGCAGGTGTATTTCTCACATTCGGGCAAATTATTGTATACCTTCGGTATACCTTTGCGTACTTCTCTGAAAATATGTGTACTCATGGCTGCACAGTGATATTTTAAAAAATAATGCACCTCACTAGTATGGCGCGATATGGATGCGATATCAAAACCGCAAAGGACATTGAGCGAAACCGAGGAGGTACGTTTAGTATATCAAAGAATTACGTACATTTCTTGATAGTATTTACAATGAAGATTTTTAAATGCAATTTTAATAAAGTTCACAATTTCCCTAGTGGATTTCCCAGTAGTAAATAAGTTAGTAGTAGTAGTTTATGTAGAAATAAAGGCTGCTTGTTGAATACACGAAACAATACAAAGTAAATTGAGGTCAAATCACAACAGAGACCGCGCTATGAGCGTGCGGAAACCGCGGCGCGCTATCTAGACCGTGTCATTGCGAACTGAGAGCTCACCGTTACCTAACACGACTGCTGCCTCGCACCACCGCAATAGGCTACAAATACTTCACATTACAATTTTAAAAAAATACGAAAACAATAGCGTTAATGGAGACTTACGCCACAAGCCCTCCAAGGAAAGCGACAGGTCCTCCTCCAATAAGCCTAATTTTGCGATGACAGGAGTCAAAGAGAGACAGCCTGGCGTGCGGCGGCGGCGGGAGTCCCACCATGCCGCCCGAGCCCGGGGAGCGAAGCATCGTCACATGCCCGCCGAGTGGCTTCACTCACTGCACTCTCCACGCGGCTTATCACTGCACTAGCCAGGCGCGAGTGCGCGATCACAAACAGCTGCGAATTCGTCCGCTCCGCCAATGCCGAGCATCGCAACTCGTGTATTCGAGACGGCGGCGCGCGGGGAACTGACGGTGACGGAATCCGATCCACCGTCCCCGCCCCCACGCCCCACGGCAACGGCACTGCATCACCTTGTCGCACCACCTCACCCCACACCGCACCGTCGTCGGTGCTAAGCACTTGTTTGAGTAATCCTTCTCTTGTGTATGGCATGGTTTTCTCAAGTCACCAGTCCTGTTACCATTTAACGACACGACACGGTTATATCCCTCAAAGGCCTAAAAAAGACATTGTATAAATTGCTCTTGTTAAACTGTTCAACGAAGTATTATCAAATACCTGCACTCCTAAATCATGGAAAAATGGCATTGTCATTATTCTTCACAAAAAAGGTGACATCACTAAACTGTCAAACTACAGACCCATTAACCTTCTGAAATGCATATGTAATAAACAGCTAGACGAATATGCCAAACTCCAAAAAAAGCTAGCTTCCGGAATGGAAACACTATCGACCACATTCATACGGTAAAGCAGTTGATGGAGAAGAGCTAATTTCATCTTGACGCGTCGCTTAAAACCTGAAATATTGACAACAATAGTTACGCGCGGACGACGTCGCAGATATAAACTGGTAAGAAATAATAGGGTATTTGACTACAATGAAAATATCGAATAAATACTTAGCATAAAACTAAACATTTTTAAATGTAATTTAGCCAATAATTTACAGTAAAACATAAAATGATCTTTTTAAAATATCTAAATCTCCATGTTTTTACCACGTGACTAAAACATCATAGTTATGAAAAACACAGATGAATCTTAAATTACGTCATCTACAGTTATACAAACATAAAATATGTCAGTCGAAATTTCTACTAACTAACGCCTTTGAATTTGGCTTTGATCATATTGTAGACACGGTGGTTCTGTCAAATGTATCAATTTGACATCTAACACGCAAATGACGTCGTAATGACGTGATTGTGCGTTTTTTAATTAGTTCAGACTTTGAAGACATTTTTTAGAGAATAAAGAATTTAACAAGGATTTAATCGAAATATGGATATATTATGCAATAATGAATAATTCAAGATTCGTTTTCAATTTTTTTCAAATACCCTATTATTTGAACGAAATATTTTGAGGGATTGGCATGAGATGACTTACCACAAGCAGTCCAACATAGCAGAGAGAACAACATTCGCGGTGCGATGCTAGCGCTGCACAGTGCACACTCACCTGCAACAAAACGAGAAGCCGTGAGCGACCAGCAAACAACTGAACTTCAGAATTTATCCAAGTAAACACTCAGACTGGCAAAAGAGATTTGACAACAGAATTAAGATTACACCTGATGCCAACTGTTATGTCTGATTTTGTTCTAAGTTAAAGAATTATAATCAAAATGTGGTCATGGCTATCCTTAATTACCCAAGACCCAGGCCAATCAGAAAAAGGTCATTCTCCTTCATGACCTGACTGGGGATCGAACCCGGGACCTCCTGAGTAGCGGTCAGATACGTTACACCATAGAGGTCATCAAATCATGTGATTGTGCGTGTCCATGTGAAAAGGTAAGAAAAAGTAGGAAACTACACACATCTGATTATCGAATCTTTATATGAAAATAAAGATAATTAATAACAAACGCGATTAAATAAAATTGCCTGCGAAAAAATTTGCAAGAGATACTATTTACAGGATTTAAA
>JADGIL010018773.1:2104-18918 GCA_020352625.1 Cactoblastis cactorum
TTTATATACGAATTGATATATAAAGAGGAAAGATTGTGGAACTGTGAAATGAGATTTATCATAGAAACACTTCTTCTTAAAAAACTTTCTTTATGTTGCATCAAAAATATAACTATTATTTTTTCTGCCTTTATAAGTCTTAAAATCGTCTCTTTTCGCAATAAAAAATAACTATTGAGTAAGCTATGATCCTGAGCAAAGATTATCGTCTCTTCTTCAACTTCTGTAAATTATTAGAAACACATGCATTGAGAGAACAAATGGAATTCGTATCTCATAAAGTCTAAAAAAGGAATAAATTTATATGTAAATTTGGTTTAAATAAAAATTTTTTAGATATTTTTTAATAAATTATTAATTAAATTTATATCGTGGTCTCTAGATTAAGAAATCTATAAATGTTGTTAAAATATAAAAGAATATAGTTTTTATATAAATCTAATTATTAATAATTATAAAAGTTATTGAAAGTATAAAAATAAAAAATTCTATTAAATTTACGATTTATTCAAAGAAGCTACTTCGGTATAAAAATAACTCAATATTTAACTGTAGATCTTCTCTCCTTGCAATTAAATTCTTTTAAGTCTATAAATTTTAAATTTAAGTTCAATAATAAAGAATTTAACTGCCTGGGTGTAAAATCCTGTCTTTGAATTCATAAATTATATTTGGCTAATGGTGTAGTTAAAAAACTATATAAAATAGGACTTGTATTTATAAGTCTGAATTATGCTTTTATTAGCTACTTGGAGATATATTTTGGTATTTTTGTATTTGTTTTTTTATCATGAATTATTTTTGCATAAGCACTTATAATATTGTCAAAAAACTTAATTATATACAATAATCAGTTTTGTTGTGTAAAAGCCTTCCGCGGTAAGTTTTATTATTTATTTTAAAACCTTTTCATTAATTTAAATTAGAAAATTTGATTACTAAGTTTTAGAAAAAAAGTCTGTTTCAAAAATAAGTGATTCTAACATTAATATATATTTTCAAATAGTTTTGCTATAATAAAATGATATTTTTATACTTATAAGGGTGTCTAGTTGAATACCTTATTACAATTCATTAAATATCAAAAACAAGCAATTAATAATAAAAAGAAAGAGCTTCTGTAAATGCTATTGTAGTTTTATATGCTTTGTATTGTTTTACATTCAAATTAAATTAAAACTATTGATGTTTTATTTATAAACAACAAATGGCAACAAACTATTAAGACTTTTGATATATGTTCAGCCATAGGTAATATTGTCTAAAACAAAATTGTATAAAATCTACATGTGTATACTGTAGACATATTCTTCCTAAGTATCAACCGAATGACTAAATGATTTTTAATTAAATATAGAATTTAAACATATTATATAGATATATGTTCTATTTTATGTTTTAAATTATAATTAATAATCAAATTTTGGGGAAATCTTTGATAGATCTAAGACAATCTATAAACTGTAATATAAATCTTAATTGAAATAAAAAAGTTGAGCGACGAAAAGAAACTAAAATAAAGAAAAAATAGATAAATGAAAAAACTTAAACACATTTTTTGTTGCAATAGGAAGATTTTAAAAAAATACAAATATATATTTATAAATCAAAGGGCTTTTATCGATTCAAAATATAAAAACGAGTGGGGTTTTTACTATTTTAAATTTTTATGTCTCTATAAAATGTATGGGCATAATTTTTGATGTTCAATCTAGGTTAAATTTTATTGTTCTATTGAAAAGGCAAAGGATGAGAGAACCTGTGATTGATAAATAAAAAGGTTTATATGCTCTCGAGAAAACTTGTGGCATAGGGTGTTAGTCTAAGATTTTTATATATTAGAAATATAAAATTTGATAATTATAGATAAACTTTACTGCCTTAAAAACCTTGCAATATATTGTATCATTCTTATCAAAAATTTAGATAAAATCCAAAAAGTGTAATTAAATAGTATTTTTTAACAAGAAATGAACACAAAGAATACTTTCGTCAATCAAAATTTTTACTGCAAAGGAATTACTTTAATAAAGGCTAGCAAAATCTACTGAGTCAAACTATATATAAATTCTTTATGCACAGAATATAATAGATTTTGTAACAAATTTAAAATACTTATGAATTAAAGCCAAATATAGTTTATCTAGGAACATAAAAATTACAAAAATTATAAAAATGTTTTATGTTTTGAAAAAAGCAATTAGAGTTCATAAACCTAAAGATAGATTTTGGTATTAAAGTTAATCGCTTGTATTATTTTTTGTAACAAAAAATTTTTAGTTTGAAAAAAGAAACATTTTATTATGAATTCTATTTATTTTTATCCCTAAGAATTATACAGAAATGTGCTTGTATTTTTTCACTTACCTAATATTTAAAATATGTTTGTAGATCATTAAAAATTGTTTCTAATTTAGTATTTTTGTAACAAATTATATAATCCAAAAATCCCTACTATATAGAAAGCATTATGCATATGTTTCTACGCAATTAAATATATTCTAAATACTTTAAGACACTGGCTTAATCAAAAGATTTTCAATGCATTCTATCGACCACCTAAGTCTACCTTACCTACAGGATTTTGTTAGAATGATTTTACAATACGATTTATATAGTTTTCTTTAAAGATCAAAAATTAAAATATTTCTCAGTTCGTTGATTCTAATGATTATTTCTAGATTAAAAGGTTGTTAAGTGTCTTTTAATTATCTTCTTTTATTGTGATTCAAGATTCTTATGAATTTTGTTTATTCAAAATACAGTGTAATATAAAAATTGGTTACAATAATGATAACTAATATTCGAAAAAAAAATTATATTGATTTCTTAGTTTTTACTGAGTTTTGAAATGTATATCTAAGTCAAACCTTGATTAAAATTATAATAATAATAATAAATCACTGTCATACTAGCTCCTGACCAGAGTAATCAAAAAGACAACCAAATTTTGTTAATATATTTTTCGAAAAATCTTCGATAGTTAAGATTTTTTCACATTAAACATTAAAAAAAGATTGTAGATTCATGCAAATTAAATAAAGCAAATAATCTGCGTAGTATTTTATGTTTATCTAATAAATTTTATGTAAAACTCATTGTTAAAGAAAAAACAACATAATTTTATCAAAAAACAATTTAAGTCGCAATTATTTGTTCATAAATATAAAAAAACGCGATAACTTTACCTATTTACGTGTAATGCTATTTTGTGATACTTAGACAGTTGTTTAGATATTCTATAAAATAATATAGAAAGTGCATAGGTTATTTTTTAGTTGCCAAATTTGCAAAGTAAGGTAAATTTGACAATCTAAATTTGCTCTGTAAAATCTTTACAGGACGTCAAATTGCACTATCTTGCATTTTACATGGCTGTGTTGAAACTTTTACCGTATTTTTTTAAGTAAATGTGTAGTATTTTATATAGAAATATAGAAAAAAATTTTATATTAGAATTATTGCATTTAGGATATAAAAAACGTCACATACAGCTTTTAAGACCACTTAAAGCATAATATTTTCAATAATTTTATTATCTAATAATTCCTATGTTTTTAACTCCTTTTGTCTTTTATTTCATGATCGCTTTATGGCCGAAATCAAATCGAATACACCACATAATAAATAATATACCACTTTTCTATAGCTAAAATAGCTGCTCGTATCTTCTTGCTAAAGATAGGTATTTACTCTGCATTAGTGAGTCCTTTGACTAGTCTATAATAGTCTTTTTGCTTATCTCAAAACTGCACTCGATAAAAACATTTGATGCAGCTCTGTCAAGTACAAATTTTTTTATTTTAGTATATTTAGCTTAATCTCATCTGTTAATTTTCTATATCTTTACAAATGTCGTGCCTGTTCATAATTTCACTAAAATTTTTATATTTTTGCTGCAATTCTTAAATAGTTTTTAGCATTTTGTAATACCTGCAATAAAACTTATTTCATAGTTAATCATAGTAAATTATGCTATTGACTTTATTTTGTACAATTTAAATTTAGTTGTACATGCTTTTTATCCCTAGTATTTAATTTTTTAGATGAATTGTTTTTTTTTTGTATTTTTTTAAAGAACATGTTCGATTGTCTTCCTATGACTGCTTTAAAATATTTATTAAAAGTCTTTGTTTCTTCTTCAAACACTAATAAATATTCATACAAAAAAATATAAATTTAAAAATAAAACACTTAGCGCATTTCCTTATAAAATTTTTATATCAATGTAGGCTGGCACGAATTGCATTAGTTTAAATTCTTTAGATAATTTAAATTTCTTTGTATTTTCTTATGCAATATTTATATGAAAGAATACATCTTTACGAAAATGATATATAAAATCTTTTGCTATGTAACTGGCAGTAATTCTTAATTGAGGTTTGATGACCCTTTTTATATGACATTTAGTTTTTATTTAAAATTCATAAAAGACACTTTTTTTAATATTGTTATTTTCTTTTAAATTAAAAATCAATATTTTTATGAATATTCCTATAAAATAATTTCATTTTATACATTAAATGACCAAATGATTAATTTTAAATATGTTATAAAATCGCTCTTATCATATAAGCATAGAAATATGATATTTTTAAAAAAAAATTTTAAAATAAAAATAAAAGAATATTATTGTCATTGTGACATGTATGAGTTTAATTGTTTATTTTTTATGCAATTTATCTCTAATAGCATTTTTAAAAAACATTAAATGTTTTATAAAACTTAATGTTTTATAGGTTAACTTCTTGATTTATCAAATTACTTTAATAATGTTTTCTTTCATAAAAATTTAGGTGGTTTTTCAATTCTTTAGGTGCTTTTATTTTCCTTGACTCTACTAACAAACTCCTTGACAAATGTATCTTAAACAGGAATGATTGTATCGTTTTCAAATTTTTAGTTTGTTAAAATATTTTCGATCTATTCGTTTTTATATTAAATGTTTCACAATATTGCTCAACTTCTCTTTTAGCTATTGTCCTTGGAATTTATTTTCATGATTCTGCTTTGTATAAGTATTTAAGATTGTTTTTGTATGTAAAAAGCTCAATTTCTATTAGAGCTATCATTACGATTTAGGTAGCACTTAAAAAATCATAGTTTATTAAATTTTTATTAAATCTTTCTATTTTCGTTAGAAAAAATCTTATTTAAAAAATATTTCTTTTAACATGCTTATCATGCCATGGTCTAGAGGTTGTATGAGTAAGGTGA
Source organism: Cactoblastis cactorum (assembly GCA_020352625.1). Classification (NCBI taxonomy): domain Eukaryota; kingdom Metazoa; phylum Arthropoda; class Insecta; order Lepidoptera; family Pyralidae; genus Cactoblastis; species Cactoblastis cactorum. The sequence continues at coordinate 7,322 of JADGIL010018773.1, forward strand.
TACTATGACATAACATACTATTTTGATGTTATTTAGATTTTAATAATTTTTATGAAGAAGACAATTTTTCATTAATGTTTTCTTATTTTCTTCCATATATTTTTCATTTACAACTAAAAGATACTTTGATAATCTTTTAAAGTAGCATATTCGTTTTTATTATGTTTAAAAATTATGTTTAATGTATTAAAATCAAAGTTTTTAAAACTTCCTGGGTTACCACTTTTTCCAAAAGCAAAGACGAAAAAACTCTTAATTTTTCTTTACTGATAAACAATAGAAAAATCTTTCTTTATTTTAAAATTGTAATTTTCTGTTCTCTTAAGTTTTTTGTTTTGCTTTGAAGCAGTTTATAAATAAACTAGTTTCATCTAAGTAAGGATGTTGTCACTGCTGTTTCTTTAAAATATCAAGATAAAATGTCTTTAAAAATTATTCGCGAAAACAGCATCACAAAATTGCTTTCTTTTGTGATACACATCGAAGACATAAATTTTTTTTAATGCACTTATTCACCGTTTAATGCAGTAAAGCCTTCTGTTTTTATCTTTTGCATATTCGACAGTTACATTTCATATTATTCTGAAAGTTGAATGAATATAAGATTCGATAGATAATTTACCTATTTCTTTGTAGAATCGTTTACTTTTTTAATTTTTTTCTATCTTTTTATTTCTTTGTTAGTAAGAATCTTTGGTTTGAGAAGAATCTTGCTTTTTTATAAACAAAGAGGGTTAAAAATTTTATGATTTATGCAAACATTTATTAGAAAAATTTCATTTTATATAAGATCAAAAAAATTTTTTTCTTCTCAAATATAAAAGACTTTCTTTTGATTGAAATATATATATTTAATAAAAATTAAGAAACTTATAAAAAGCTTTGCTGTATTTCAAGTAAAAAACCCTCATCGAATCATTTAATTTGCCAAAAATAACGCATAAACGCAATAATTCGTTTTTTAGGATTAAAAATGCTGAGTTTAGCCATACCGATTTACTATGCTGGTTGTACTTTTTTCGTATTGTCTATAAAGTTAAAAATACATATTAGATATAAATATATGACTCCAACTCACCCTACCTTTATTAAAGTATATATTTTTAATTTAGATATGCTTTTGTAAGCTTTTTTTAAGGATTAAACACGGATATTACGTATAAAAATACCCCTTTTTTTCACATTTTCTTTAAGACGAGAATCTTCTAAAAATAATTGTTTTTTAAATAAAATCTTTTTTTGCTACTTTTATGTTTACTAAACTATTAAAGTAACATTTAAATGTTTTTTTAAAAGGGCGATACTTCAATATTATTCAATTTATATGATTTTCGCACACATTATATTTCTATTTAGACCAGTATAAAATATTTCCTCAAATGCTTTATTTTAAATTGTATTTTTTTTATTTTAATATTAGTTTTTTGTAATTTTAAATTTACATTTTTTGGATATTTCATTTCTCACTGTATTGTTATTTTTATCCACACTTACAACATTATATAAAATTTTTTCACCATCTTAAGATAAAATCTTAGGTTGTTACAAGTTGAACATATTTCTTATTCATAAATTCTTTTTCTTTAAATTTTTCTTTTGTTTTAATCTTTTATATTTAAACCAGAAAACTTTGTGCAATTTTTTATGTTTTTAATTTATTAGAGATTAATATCGCTAAATTTGTGGTGTAAAACAAATTATTTATAAGACAAGTGGGATTTTCCCTTTCTTATTTAAATAATATCCAATTTTAAGCATTTCTAATTAGAACAACAGTAAAATTTATTTACATATTCGTACCAAGGCTCGATTGTTTACTTTTTTAAAAAAGCAATACTTATTTGTAAAAATGCCAAAAATAACTACTTGGAAATATCTAATATTGTGGAGGATTTTAGTCATCTAAATAAAAAAAATATTTTGCGTTTCTTTAGTTCTTTTCCAATTACATTTATTATTTTATATCGTAATGATCTCATATCAAAATCATTATCTTCTTTGATAATGAAATAACCTCTCTTACGAACATCTACTAGATATCTTTTTTTGAAGAAAATTTCACAACTGGCATAGTTTAATTAACGGCTTTTATATTTGTTAGTATATTTTTGTGTTAGTGTTGTTTTGCTTTTTTCTCTTTATTTATAAGATTCGATCACTTGAATTAGATTTAGATGTCTGCTTAAATATCATTGTTGATAAAAATGTAGATAATTTTCTTTCTTCACATAATTTTATTCAAATAAAACATACAATNNACAATTTCTTTCGACCTTTCACTTATAAGTGGTTATTTTCGAACTAGTTATTTCTTTTTAATTCTGGATATTTCTATCATAATTTAACATATATTTTTTTAAATATGATCTTATTTTAATCTTTTTAGTTTCTTTCTTACAGCAACTTTTTTGTCATCCATGTTGCCGATAATTGTATAAGGCAATGTTTTAAGATATATATGATAAATCAAATGCGTAATGTCGTCATTATGTTGCATTATTTTTTTATGGTAATAATTAAAACAACATTTATAATATTCTGCTACCAATAAATTACTTTGTTTGCAAGCATTCATTTAAATTGTTAGTTAAGAATAATCAAAAATATTTTTATAATTTAGCAACGAAAAAGATTCTGTAGGTGTAAAAATACCGCAGAAACATAATTAAATCTAACATTTGCAATTTAAAATGATTTTTGACAGTAAAAAAATTTTTTTCACCATTGTCAAAAAAGGGTTATTTCTTTTATTTTTATTTAAATAAATGAATTTACAAGAATATCCAACCATCTAGTCACGCATTAGCTAAGTAATTTCATAATTGAATATGTAAACATATTTAAAATCTGTTTTTATTTTGTAAGGATAAGTCAGTGTAAAACCTCTTATGATATATATTCAATATATAAAAGTTTATTTTTGTTTTTAAGTTAACACAATAAAAAAATATGCTTTTAAATTATAAATTACGCGTAAATTAGTAATAAAAAGGATAAATATTATTCTAAAGATATTATCCATTGACAAGATATTATTTATAAATGATTATATAATACTTCATTATGAAACAAATTATAAATCATTGCAAACTTATAAATTTTAGAATTTATAAGGCCTAAATCCATAAACAAGTGTTAATACAATAGAAAAGGGTTTTGAAAGAAGAAAGGGTTTTATATGCAAAAAGTTTGTTTAAAAATAGAGTTTATAAATTTTTGAGAGTTCATAGCATACGATAAAGTTTCTTATACAACTAATTATATTTGTTTAAGATCCAACTAGAACCCCGTCTGTAGTCTCTAAAAACTCTTTTTATTAACTATAAAGGTTTATATTTCATGTGATTTTAGTTAGACTTATATTTTAAGCAAATATCTTCCGTGCATGTGGCTACATTTTATATTTATGCTATTACCTATTTTATAGATATTTCGGAATTTACACATGATTTAGCCATTCAATTAATACATCTCTAAATAGTTTTCTTTCATACTATTCTTTTATTTATAAATGTAGCCATAATGAAGCAATTGATTTTTTAGTTTTTTACTGTTATTTAAAAAATATAGCTTCCTTTTATCGTTTAAAGAAGATTAAAAGGATAAAAATAATTTATTAAGGTAATGTTTCTTGAGTGTTTCTTTTTTTCTTATCTGCATGAGGTAAAAAAATTAAATTTATAAACATTTAAATAATTATACAAAATTACAGCAACACTAAACATCAAAAAGAATTTCCGAATTTATAAAATTTTAATTTAAAAATTTTTACTGACTCATATAGTTAAAAAAAATACTCTTTCTAGGTAAGAATATATGAAAAAAGTCATAATTAAAAACATCTGTTGAAAATAATATTTATAAATGGTTTATATATTTAACCCTATTAAATTGTGTAGTATTTTCTAATTCTATCTGTAGATATTTTTTACTTTTATTATGTTTTGGAAAAAACACTCTTTATTTTTAAAATTATATTTATTTAATATTTGGTTGCACCTCCCTTTGTTCTTGTAATTTTATGAAATTTTCTATAAACAAAATCTACTAACGTAAAAATATTAATTTAGTCAATGGTCAGCCAAATTTTTGTTTATATTTTAAAATTAAAATCTACTTATAGCAAAAATCTCGAGGTATTTTTTTTGTAGTAAGCACATAAGTCTTTAATGATCTTCGGATCAAATGGTGCGAAAGTCTTTTTAATACTTTAATTCTTTTTTTTATAACAATTTTTATGCGATTTTACTTTTGTACTATGAATCGTGCTGTGTTAGAAAGTAAAGTTAATCTGAATTTTGTACTTATCAGCAAAATCAAATATTTTTTACGCAATATACGTAGATAATAAAACTTATATCCTTTCCCTCTATTATGACTAAATTTCCGAAATTATTTTCATAGAACCCCCAAATCATTTTACTTCCGCAATAAATTTGATAATTATAGGGTGCATTTTTGATGATTTTGCTTTTTTTTACAATTTCAACGCACATTTATATTTCCTCTTTGAAGAAAATTAACTTTGTTTTGTCAAACCAAATTGCACTTTTTCAGAACGAATATACAATTTTTAATCATTATGAACACAACTCTAGTTCCAATTTCTAATTTTTTTTCTAAAGAGAAGATACTTTCTTATTTGATTGATTCTTCAATTATTCTTCATAAATAATTTTTTGATAGTTTTTGCAAAAATTTTAATTCAAAATTAATTTCTGTCTATCATACTTTTTTCCCCTACTAATTCTTCTATTTCCTTTTACTATTAGTATAATCTTTTTTTAAATAAAACGTAATATTCATTTTCCGCATAATAAATCATTTTTTGGACGGTGAATGTTACCCCAGTTTTTTAATATTTAATATATGCGTTGTCTTGATAATCTTACAAATGGTGCAACCTCTCAACAGATTTTCAGTTTTATGAATGCTGTAAGCAGGCATTTAAAATCATAAAAAATTTTTTGTTTGGTTCTTTCCAGTGTAGTAATACTTATTAGCAACAAAAACATTATTTTTAACTCATGTTTGTAGCTAGAAATGATAGTGAAACCAAGAATAACGTGTTTCGTTAAGAGTGTTTTTTTTCTATGTTTACATTTACAAAAATATAAAGAAATTTATTTAACAATCCCTCAGAAAAAAATATTGAAAAAAAAAATTAATATTGTTGTACAACAATTTATAGTTTAGTTTGACTCCCTTTTAATTCAACAACAAGTGTTTGAATGTTTTTTAAGTTTGCAAGGAGTATTTTTACATAACTGTAAATACAAATTAAATTGTAATTTGATCTAAAATGATATTCTGTTTAAAACACAGTAAATTAACCAAAAGATAATTTCTAAAAAACAATATACAATAAAACATCATATTTATTAGTATTACCAAATAAAAATTTTTCATACTTTTAAAATATGAAAAATTTTTGTGGTTTTATACACTTAATAATTAATTTTTATGTTATCGTCTCAAGAAGATGAAACTTTTTGATTTTTATACTAAATATAGAAAAGTAATCATCTTTCTAAATTTTTTTTTTATTTTTATTTTATAACTTTTTTTCTTGATGATATTTTTATATTTAAATATTTTTTCAAAAACGAGAAAACGTTTCATCTTTATTGCTATTATATTATAACAATCGTTTTTAAAAATGGTTATATATGACTTTTAAATATATGACCCAAAAAATCACTTTTAAACACAAGTATGATTGAATTTAATCCTGATAAAATTGTATTTTTTTTTATTGTTGTAAAAAATTTTTAATTTTAATTTCAGTAAAATTTAATAAAACATTACTACAAATGTTTTTACTTTTTTGTTTAAAGAAGTTTTTCATTTATCAATAAATATATGAATATGTTTAAATATTTTAATTAATTACAATTTATAAGCAAATTTGATCAATTTAATATTTATTTTGGTAATTGTGTACATATTATTGTATATATTTATAAATTTTTCAAATATCCTAATGTATAAATGCTTTTTTATCCCTAAGTTCTTGCATGTAATATATTTAAAAACAAAAAATAACCCCCATTTATTATACTCAAAAGCAGAAATTTTATGTATTGAATGCAAACAATTCTCATAGGCATTTAGAATGGAAATACTACATTCAAAAGATCATTTTAATATATAAGTAAGGAAACAAAGGGTTACGAGTTAAAAATGAATGATATATTTTACTATATCATTTAAATAATAACATAGAATAAGAGTGTGTTTTGGTGTTTAAAAATTAACTATCGCAATATAATTCGTAATTTTTTCTATATTTATTGGGTGTTGGAAATGGATACCAAACTGTCATCAATAAAAATATTTTAGAGTTAGACGTAAATACTCAAAAAATGCTGCAATTATATATAATATCTTTTACCTTTATAAAATTCTCATTTCTAAGGTAATTAATTAAGATAAATTAAAATACTATAATTATAAAGGAGTCTTTTTTTGTGTTTAATATAATAAGAAGCGTTGAAAGGCTTAATATACAATTATTTTATTTGTTACGATTAACAGATTTGTAAAGAATTTTTATTGAAAACATTTTAGAGATCTAAAAAAATTATACAGTATTCGCTATTCTCGCTAACATCGATTCATATAAGACAATATTCAATCCTTTATAGGTTACATAATCATAAAACTAGTTGTATGGAATCATATTAAAAATTGCTTTACATTTTTTAAATCAAAGTTTTAAAATCTTTAAGCCTTTGTGGATATAAAAATAAGTATATTTTATCAAAAAAATCTTTTTAGTCGTATAATTTATAAAAACATAAATATATTATTTGTTTTTTCTAATTTGATTTGATATAAATGCAAAAATATTTTATTTTTTCTTACTATTTAAGACTTAAATTAAAGGCTATAAGCTCAACTTTTTTCATTCTAAAATATTTTTAGGCTATAAGAACATTATATTTGATTTAACAATTTGATCATCTTTTTTTACAAAGGTTTGTTGTCCTTTGGTTTCTTTTTCAATTTTATTTACATATTTTAAGCATGTTTAAAATGTATCGTTATGCTTAGTTTTAAAACGCTCATTGAATACATACAATGTATTAATCAACAAATTTACCACTAAAAAAATTAGCTTGTCTAAGTAGGTTTTTACCTTTTGAGGATATCTTTTCTAAATCTTTCTAATCAAAACTTTACATATCAATTTAAAGTGTTTCTTCTGTGATATTTAACTTCGTTTTAAATGTTTAAAGCGATTTACATAAAAATATTACTAATTTTTCACTGCTGATTTGTGATTTTTACCGTTTTTAATGTTATATCTATATCTAAAAGTTACACAATAAAGATATAAAATCAACCTACATTGTATTCTTTAAATGGATTATATTATTTAAAGATTACATATTGGGAATTTTCAATATAATTTTTCAATTTTTTTTTTGTAAATTTTTTATTTATCCTCCGAAAATATTTTTTGTTTCGGAAATATTAGGAAAACTTTACACCTTAAAGAATTTTTATAATAGAGATAGGTAAAATAAATTGTATTTATAAAGACATTTCATATATGTTATTTTTTTTTTAAAAAAAGGGGTTTAAGTTTTTGCACACTGGTTTGAGACAAAATTCAAGTTTTGTTGACTTTTAAAAAAACACAAAAAATTTATACAAAAGTGAATTTTTACTAAAAAAAGTAAAAAATATATATTATAAGCTTTTAATAATCTTTCTATTTTTTATACAGCTCTCTACGTTTTGAAAGATTTGTTAAATTATATAGTTATAAAGTAAATTATCAACAGACGGTCCTAGGAAATCGGATTTGAAATAAAAGGAGTTTAGAGATTGTGAAAATCGGTATTTTTAAAATTATTGAAAATATAATTTATATGTATTCTTAAAAGGTTTTACAGCTAAAGTTATTTACATTTATTTTTTAATTTAAATAGAAAACTATAGACAAATTAATAATTTTTTTGTAAACTATAAAAAGCTTCATCTTATCAAAAAAAGAATTTATTCTGGTTTACTTATCTCACAATTTTGTTTGTCGTTGTATAATATAATTCTACTCCAAATATACGTACTAAAAACGTTAAAAAGAAATAATAAGATTAGTAAAATACCCTTATGTCTAGATAGTCATGGTTTAACCTTGATTTATATCGAAAAAATCAATTATAAGTAAATTACATATAAAACACAACTTTAACATATAGTTATTGCTACTGAATAAAATCAAGAAAGTAAAAAATGTAGTTTACCTAAAACCCTCTTATAAGTGTAAAAAATATTTATTAATGATTTAATTTTTAAATTTGTATCTTTAGGACTTTAGAGTTTTAGAATATTGATATTCTTTTGAATTAAACAAATTTAATTTAGTTTGCACAGTTAAATTCGTTTAATATAAAAAATTTTTGCAATATTATGTAGATATTTTTGGTTGCTTTACATACATGTGTATTTAAATTACATTTTTAAAAAGAATAGCATATTAGGTTTAATATTCAAAATAAAAAATTTTTTAAACTTTTGAAATTCAAATAATAAAATTAAAAAATAGACTGTTTTTACATACAAACTTTTTTACAACTTAGAATACAAAATGATTGATTTTTAAAAAATATTTTATTCTTCTGTTAGGTTTACAATCACAAGATTTAAATTCATCAGCACTTGTAGTCATAAGTTAACTCCAAATAAAAAAATAAAAAAATTAGGCAGAACTTAATATAAGATATCTTAATTATTAAATTTTGTAACTTTAGAAAAATATAAAAATTTATTGTATGTCTTTTAGATCGAAAGAATGTATTGTATTGATGAGATATGTTAAACCTTTAAAAAACTAAATTTAAGTTATTTTCTAAAAATAATTTAATTGTTGTTCTTTTGTGTATTGTATTTTTTTAAGTTCAACCCTTTTAAAAAAAATTCTTTGAAGACTGATCGAAAATTTGATGCTTATTCATAAAATGAAATTAAAAAAAATTAAAAAATTAAAAAATAAAAAAATAAAAAAATTAAAAAATTAAAAAATTAAAAAATAACCAATTAATAATAAATTGCTAATTAAAATCAACCAATTAATAATCAATTTAAAACATTTATTAATTAAAACTAAAAATTTTTTCACTAAATATTAATAACAAGTAAAAATTATGCAGGTTAAGACAAAAGATTATGTTGTCCACAATTTGATTGAGTTAACTTGACTTCTGAAAGTGGAGTTATGCAAGAAGATTATAATATATGTGTTCGAATCACAAAACACGTATTTACAAGTAGTTCGCAGCCCGCCCTCAAGGACGTTGGGCAGGTGTGAACTGCTTGATATTATTAAATAAGTTAATTTTAATTTAATTATATTTAAAGTTCTCTAAAATAGAGTAAAATGCTTCTGTTAAGGAAGAAGGGCTTCTTTCTTTTACAACTCTTTTACGCCAAAAAAATTCTCTTAAAAATCCATCAATCTTCTCTTTTCTTAATCCATTTCTTCTTCGATATTCATTTTTAAGATGGGACCATAGATTTTCAATAGCGTTTGTTGTTTGCCCGTCCTCGTTCTTAAACCCCTCAGTATGCAAAACTACTTGGTGTTCGCTTCCAAACATTGCCACCGCGGTTGGATAACTCGGATATCCGTCCGTTCTAATTATGGAATTTTTAATCAAGAATTGATTAAAAATATTATGAATAGTATTTATTTTTCGGTCTGCCATTAATGTTAAAGACTTCAGAAGGTTTTCCTTCTACCACTCCATCAACAATCCATTGTATCCCCTTAGTTTCATCCAGCGTGTTTGATTGATTTGTTATAATCTTTCCTCTGCATATTGCAGTCTCGTCTATTTGGACGATTGTGTTTTCACCTCCTATTTTATTAAAATTATTAATATTTATACTATTTAAAATTTTTTCTTTAATTTTAAAAAAAGTATTATTGCATACATCAGAATGCATTTCTATCTGCACAGTGTCCATACCAATGACCCACATGTATATTGCCTTAAGATACTCATTAATGGCCACCTTAGGACTGTGGAACATAGTTCCTACTGTAATTGCACTTTTTCTTTTGCAAACTCTACATTTAAACATATAGAGTCCTCTTCTTCTCTTGTTCGTGATTATGGTTCTCTCGCTTCCACATTCACATTCTTTTGTTTCTTTCATTAAGTTAGCAGAGAAGCAATATTCAATGGCCTTCTGTTCGTTTGTGAATATTTCATTATATAAATTTAACATGGATATTATTTTTTTTCATCTTAAGTGCATATTTTGAAATTCTTTTTTTTTTGCCCTATTTTTTATTAATAAAATTAATAAAAAAAATATAGAATTTCAATCCATGAACAAGCCTCAACGCGGCAATTATATATTAATTTTATATACGTATTTATTTTATAAAAAATTTTTATTTTCATTTTTTACCGATTGATTTCCAAAAATATCCTCTTTGGGCTTCAATTTTTCGATAAATTGATGAAATGAATACTTTAAATTCCTAGTCAGAATAATAAACACACCACAGCACTTAAATATCATTATTTTATTTGTTATTAAAAAATTTGAATCAAATCTATATGCAAAAACCGGTTGAAAATTTTGTAATATTTTAGTAAATCCTAAGATAAACTTAGAAAACTCCATAAAAAATTATAACAATAAGTAATTTATTGAAATTGTTAATTAAATAAAGACTTTTTAAAAATTTATTTCAAAATATGTAAAATATAATATTGAATTTAAAATTTCATAGAATTTTAATCATTATAAATAATCTTTAGTCCAAATCCTAGAAATCTATGCACAACAGTTATATTTATTATAATGCACACTTTAAAATTCTACTCTTGAATGGTTTGTTAAATGCCCATATCGAACCATATCTGTAGTTAAAATCAATGAATGTTTGTATAATAAACTTGTAAATACCTGCTTTTATGTATTATTTAATGTTAAGTTTTGAATTTTTTTCATTAGAAAAAAAAGTAGTAGTGAAAACGCTATAGGTTTATTTAAAATGGTAGCTAAATGCTCTACAACAACTTTGAAAGAGCCTTGAAGTACAATTTTGACTAAAGTGTAAATTTTCAAACAAAATAATCAAAGTAAAAAAAAACTTATCAAATATAGCTGACATTCTAGGATTATTTGGTCAATCGAAATAAAATAGACTATGAATTCAAATATAAATACATTTTAATAATTTCAATCTCTACAACAAGCAAGGCCTTAATTTTTTTATGACCTTAAAGCATCTATATATTAAATTATAACATTTCATACGTATAAATCTTCTTTAACTTGCCTTTTGAAATCCTTTAGTTTTTTACAAAGGTTACTAAATATTTATTGGGTTTGCTATAAAGGATATGCATGTTATATTTATGCATCGTTTAATTTTAAAGATAGTAACGTTTTTTTATAAAACAATTAATCATGTTTAATTTATAAGTCATCTGACTTGGAATTATCTGTTCAAATTATATACATCATATTATTTTAATAATAATTTTTTTTAATTCGTTAGATCTAATAAGTCGATACTTTAAATTTGAATTAATTAAATTTCTTATAAATTTTATCATATTTGTCAA